>JAWQUT010000227.1:841864-866474 GCA_033807755.1 Ellobium chinense
GAAAGAGAGAGAGAGAGAGAGAGAGAGAGAGAGAGAGAGAGAGAGAGAGAGAGAGAGAGAGAGAGAGGACAAGAATAACTTCATTATCTAGGAGATGAACATTGGTTTGTTTGCAATATATATAATAATATATATTATAATAATAATAATTGAGAGACGGAGAGAGAAAGTGTGTAGTTTTGCTTCCCTTATCGTTTGAACTCTGTCTTTCATGGTCATTAAGTTTTCTTGAGTAGTTGCTTTTCTATTGGCGAACATGTAAACAGGACATACATTTCAGTGAATCGATCAACCAACCAATGAATCAATCAGTCCATCAGTCTCCCTGGCTCTTCTCTCTTCACATTTTCACAGTTTGTTTAAAATTTTCTAGGTTCCCTGTGTCACCAATGGAAACACAAAAATTGGATGAATGAAAATACACAAAAAGCCAACCATAATATATTTGATGTTACGTCTAATTTTTATTGGTTGAACTAAGCAAATAAAATAATAAATTTCACTCTCACACCCCTTTGTCTTATCCTGACTGTGCAACATAATCAGTGGCCGTATGCATAATCCATACGTTAATTAACGTTTTACGTTAACTACAGTGAACACTACTAATGTTTCGGGAGTTTCCCGTGGTTACCGCCGCGCGCCGTGCGTTAACCACTAACGTAAGCATTTTGCATAGGGCCACGGCCACAGGACACGCAAACCTATGTAGTTATACGCCTAACTAGTCCCATTACAAAAATAACGCTATGAAATAAATAAAGCAGAACCTATGTATGACAACCACTTTTTGTTCCCTATAAGAACAGTCGTCTTAAACGTGTAATCGCCTTATGCGGGCTGTATGTTCAGGGTTGAGATAATATATATATTAAAAAATATATATCGAGGGGTTAAAGCAAGAATGTCATATCTGCAAAATTTCAAAATTTCAGCTTTTTAGTTGTCATAAGTGATTTTTCAAATAAACTAGAATATCTGCAACACCTGGGGTGATTCAAGTGCCTAAATTAATGTGTACAGATCACAAAAAAAAAAAAAACCAACAACATATTATATGACAATACAAAGGAATCTCTGATTTCACAGCTTTCATCAAAAATTCAAATTCGTTTATCTCAAAACAGCATTCTTACAGATATGACATTATTGCTTTAACCCCTCGATATATTTTCCGACCGTTTCTCAGGGCACTGTATCTGAGTCGCAGACTGGGAACTGCCCCAGAGGATATTAAAATAGATAAATCTTATGGTTAAACAGCAAAAGGGAGGCAGCATGGCCGTGTGGTTTGTGAGTCGATCTCAGAAACTGAAGACATTGTCAAGTCTAAGGTTTGTGTGTTCGCTCTTGTGCCGGGCTATTTATGTTGTAGTGTCCTTGGGAAAGACGCTTCACTCCCCTGTCCCGACTCGGCTCAGCTATAAATAGTGTTTTTCCTTATGTTTTATCACATATCGCACGCTCATAAGATAATTGCCTAAGTCAGTTTTTTGGCTGAAGAAGCTGTTACCAATTGTGCAGGGATCTCAGTCAATGGCATCTTTGAGTTATGTGTGATATTTACTAACTGCATTTTAAACTACTTGCCTGCTGAATAACACTTTTGCTAATAATCTTTCTGACGTTCAATAATCAAAACAAACAGTTTTTTTCTTCTTTGCTCAAAATGGAAAAAAAATGGCTTATGCAATTATCTTACGAGCGTGATGATATGGGAAAAGAGAAATAATGGTCTCATAGCTTTAGACAGAGTATCGCTAAAGAGGGGTTAATTGGATAATGAAATGAGCGGCCCTTCCAAAATATCCGGGTACCTTGGCAGAGTGGCCGCTTTCTCCAGATGGTCACCAGAGCAGATCCTATAGTCCCCACATCCCTCTGTAGTCTTATGAAAAAGCATTGCCCAAGTTGAGAACCGTTCATTTACGCCAACGCACTGTTTGTTTTTTCATCTTTGTTCATCCCACCACTCCACCATATTCACCCTCCCTCCACCACCCCCACATACACATACACATAAAAATATAAATCCTTATGTTATTTCCAAGCACTTCAGTTTGCCTGACAGAAGCACCGGCTTCCATTTACCATTTAGAATTCACTGGCCAAAAAAAAGAAAAAATGATCAAAACTCAGCTTCTACAATGAAATAATGGGAGACCTTTGAAAAATCCCATAATGGCGTCATTAATATAATCCACTGACGTAGAAAATCATCATTAAGCTTCAGGTTATTTAACATGACACCGTTGAAAGATAGCATGACGACATTATTTTTGCTTTTCAAAGGTCAGGAACTGGTGTCACATAAACGCCATGTGTTTGAGAACTCGGTGCCACTAAAACACGATGGGTACTGGAGGAGAAATGTCAAATGAAAATGCCAAACGTCCATCACCACAGAAAATCGGTAAATTATAATACATTTGATTTTGCCTATAGGCAACACTGGGGAACAAGTAGAAATGTTGTGATTATAAGGAGCTGCCGGTATCCACTGAACACCTTGGAAACACGTGTGTCACTTTTCCGGACAAACTACCATTGCTGTAAACTTCGAATCTGGCATGAGGGTCCCAAAAAAAATGTTTTGGTCACCATGACAGCCTTCGATTTTGAGTATTTGGAATCGATGAATTAATAAAAATATAGTTTAACAAAATTTCCGGTCCTTCAAAGGATGTTGATAATCCCAGTCAGGAAACGAAACAAAATTTCGCTAGCGGATGACGTCATCCAAATTTGCGTAGGCGGAAGTATTCATCGGCGGGAAATCTACAGCTGTTGGTGCGACTGTTGGAGGGAATGGGGTTCAGGAGGAGGAAGTGGGGAGACACACTCAATAAAAATAATGTTCAGTAGACGCCTGGAATCCCTCCCTTCCCCTCCCTTTCCTGTCAGCGCCGAGACAGTTTAGCTAGTTTTATATAAAATTATATGTGTTATTTCAAATAACAGTTTGCGGTTAGGCAGGCATTGTCATAAAGTGCTTTGTGATCAGGCGGAGTGTTGACAATGCACTCTCGGCTTAAACCATGCGCACCAAAACAAGTAATTTGCTGCAGCTTTCACATGCGAACAGAGAGGCATTAGTTTTCTAATCTTTTAATGTCATTTTTTTTTCTTTTTTTTTTTCACGCTTGAAGTTTCTAAGCCACACAATGACGTAGCTATACTTTGATCAGAATATATGCTTAGGGAGAGGGGGAGGAGGGGAAGGGGTGGGATACACATTAAAATTGAAAATGCATACTTGTGCCCAATATGCTGGTTGATAGGAGAAATGTAAACGCCTAGATTTCTGAAACGCTTAATATTTTGCCCTTAGCAAAACTAGACCAAAAAATAGAAAAAAAAAACATTTCCATATTTCCACGGATTAGTTTATATGGAAATATATCATAGATTTGTATCTGAGACGCGTTCATAACAATATTCGTTACGTTATATGTGCCGTAACCTATCGGTATACCTTACTTAAGTTCATTTTATTTTATCACCCTGACAGGACAGATTATCCCAATACTTTCCTGGATTCATGGAGAGATTAATGTGCCACCACTATTTTTCAACTGCTAATTACTTGCAATCGGACAGCAGCATTCACTGTCTTTTACCAGATACTCATTTCACAGACGGGCAGACTGAGGAAAATATGAACTGAAATGCTTTATTTGGGCATTTATCACGTGGTCATGACGGGTATCAAACCCTTGGCCTTCTGTTTCTGAACCCAGCGCTGTAACCATTCGGCCACGCTGCTCCGAGGTCTATTAACAGTCAAGGCTACGTTCGTTTGGTTTTTGCAACTTGACAAAATGGGAATGTACATTCCTTCTTTAGTAAAGAAAGTATCAGTCTCTAGGCAAGCCAAGATGGCTGCGACTAATGCGGAAGAGACAGGAAACAATGCACTGACTTGCGAATGATATTTGCTCTACTTATATCTTTGCCTTATTCATTAGCACACAAACCATCGGTGATCCTCTGCTACATCCTCTTCCCACACAAAGCCGTTGATAAGACGTTCTACTAACAAATTTGAAACCATAGATAGCTGCCGCCATGTTGTGGAGCTTTCTCTTCCGATTTCGTACAAAATGCGATACATATCTAACAAACTTCTAACAGTGTGAACCTTTTCTTACTGTGACTGGCGCGCACCAACCACAGACGTACCTAAGGACTGCCCACAGGATACAAGAAGGGAGTGTGGCTTCCCCTCTTGTCAGACTGCAGGGGCCGACAAAACGCAACTCAGGACTGTTTGTGAGGCACATCAAATGTTTCCCTCAATCTTCAAAAATGAAACTGTCCAATCTCAGAGAAAAAAAAAAGAAAAAGATATTAAATGGGTCAGGAAAGCATTCATTCTATTCTCTCGCTAGAAACGCCATACACACACACATACCCATAGAGTTTTAAAACTGGCCTTTGAGTAAACAAGAGCTTTATATAACAAACAAAATAAAAACTGGTCTCAGAATTTAAGAGATTGTAACATTCATAATAGTTCATACGAAACAAATATCAGTGGTTAAAATGTTCTTAACAACCACAGTGAAAAGTAAGTGGCTACTGTTTCCAACGTGAATCCAGCGAAGTCGAAGCAGGCATGTCATATACCTGGGATACAGTACGCTTTATTTTACTTTATTTTTCATTGTAACTTGATTGAAGATAAAACCTCTGATCTGCTCGTCTCTGGCGTTGATTTGATGGTTTATCAAATGTCTTAGAAACAGGTACAGTAGTTTACTCGGAGGACCAAATCGACATTTTGGGATATTTAAATTTTTGACGTCATCGAATAGGGCGATAAAAGTTTGTCTACGTCAAAATTTCCGTGTGGTGCCTATTCAGATTTCTGTGGTTTTACACCTTGGTGGAACCCAGACACTGCATCGGTTAATGAGAAAAACAGAATCATCAGTTTCTGAAATTGTAATCGTTTAATTTCCAAAAAACAAAAAAAAAAAATCGACATAAGATGTTTCCCAAATATACGAAAGGTTGCGTGACAAAGCGCGATATATCCACTTTCATCAGTCTCTACCACGAGCCGTTGACTCCTTGTGCAACTCATTAGTTTGAAAGTTTCCATTATTTTTTTACGGTAAGCCTGAGACGGCAGATACAGTGAAATCACATATAAGTTTTTTAAAATTTCTCACTCATACTAGGGCTTTACGATTACATTAACATACAAACTGAAGTCTCAAGCGATGGCGGATAACGCGCTTTTATTTGCTTTTATTTGCTTTTGCCCGCAACCATCCAACATGGTATACTCTTGTTTCAGATACTAGAACAATAGTATGTAAATATAGTGCAGTCGGCTCCGCTTACTCGCAACTCCACAAGAACATAGGGAAAGATGCCTCTAAGCAAATGCTGCGCTTATACAGCGCTACTAGAATCTATAATTAATTTACTTATTTAACATCTTAAACAGTGTGTTGCGGTTTTTTTATTCCCTTTAAGCTCTTGATAGTAACAAGACTGCAATCAAGCAAAGTCGACTGTAATACCAGGCATCTAAACCAACGACAACAAAAACGCAACGAGGTATTTCCATAAAAACATGCGATCTGGTTTATCGTGGAAGTAGATTATCAGTGACCACGCATATGGCCTAAACAGTGACCAACCATCATAGCAATATAACCATTTGTGTAAAGTTTCAAAAAGTGCTAATCTCTCCCGTAAATATGTATGGTTTGTGCTACCATTCACAGCATTATGGATTGACAATTTTGTCTGAAAAGAGAAACCTGATCACGTGACGTGGTGCTTCCGCGATGCAATTTTAGTACAGACCTCAATGATATTGCACAGGAAGTTAAATCATTTTGAAACCAAAATTTCCTAACAAAATCAGTAAATGAAAACCATGATAAAACTGTATTATAATATATCATTAAATCAAACAGGTGCAGCAATATGCAGGAGGTATAAACACCCTTGCATTTCGTCGAAAGTTCAGTGTGTCAAAGGTCTAGCAAAAAAAATCCATATACCAAGCAAAATAATTGGCTGTATAAATTACACAGAGAATGGTCTGTAATGGAAACTCAGAAATATATAACAACAGGTAACATACCTGGTTAAACTGCTCAGGCTATTCATCCATTCTTTATGTTCTTTCTCCCTCTCATGTCCTTCTTCTCCTTTGATTTCTATTTCTTCTTCTTTCTATTGCTCTTCTTCTTTCTTCTTTCTTCTTCTTCTTCTTCTTCTTCTTCTTCTTCTTCTTCTTCTTCTTCTTCTTCTCCTTCCTCATCGGGTTATCATCTTTCTTTTCTTACTATCAAGTCCTCATCTTTGGAAATCTACACACAGACTTGTTCAGCACATTCGTACAATCATAAAGACGACTTTAAGCCCATTATTACGACGAAACTCATTACACAAAATTACATAAATTTAAATAGACATTTAGCCCATCATTGAAATATTATAACATCTAAAACAAACCAAAACGTTATGGACACAAATTCCATGTAAGAAAAAAAATCGAAACGCCAATAAACAAGAAAAATGACGAATTGCTGCGATGTGAAACATGGATTCATATGCTGACAGAAGTGTTGGAAAATATCGTTTATGAGTATCGTTACTTTCGATACTAAAAACTTACGATGTTGGTATCAAATTTCAAGATTTGGTGCTTCGATACTATTTCATTACATTCGATTTAGATAGTGACAGTCTGTTTAACTTAAATTTCAGCACTATCAAATGGTATCGATAGTATCAAATAGTAGCTACAAGGATCGAAAGACATTCTATGCTTAGTATGAAAATCGAAAAAGGATCGATATATGTAAATTAACTAAAAGGGCGGTCCTCTTATTCGATGGGTGAATCTCTAAGCAAAGGTGGCCGCGACCGGCACGGAAGTGCGAGGAAAGAGTGCGCGCTGACCTCCGAGTGATGTTTGCTATGCTTATAGCTTTGCCTCATTTAAATCATACATACCACCCTTGACTTTTGCTAGACCCTCCTCCGCGCAAAGGCCATGGATAGAACGTTCCACTAACAAATTTGAAACTCAATGGTGGCCGCTATTGCTGCCGAACTCCTATTTCCGGTAAAACTCAAGAAATTCCACATTTTTAAACTAACATCTAAGCTCTGCCCACTACTTCGCGGAAATAACCCACCGGAGCAAAACACATACACCTGACGATAAAAATTTTGATATGTGTGATCGAAGAGCTTTAGACAAAGATTGTGCCTGGCTTGAGGGAAGCGTGGGCACTACCCTATTAGTGAGAAATGCCTCCCCATCTGTACCACATCATACTGTAGATCTACTGAAAAACAGATCGACGAAGACGGTAACAAAGATCACAGCTGTCAAAACAATTGAAAAACAAACATTTGCCTCCTGCCATTCTCTTTCTTCTTTTCTTTCTTCTTTGATTTCTTTAAATTAACTAGCCGTGCGTACAAACAAGCACTGATTAAGATCGAATTTGGGGGGGGNGGGGGGGGGGGCTTATTTTCATGCAGTGAAATAATGGATGTGTTGATAAGAGGCTTCCAGATATTCAAATCTAATATTTTTCATAGTATATAAAGAGATACAACGAAAATATGTTCACTGTACAACAATGGTCTTGATAAAGCGGTTTTCCTCTTAACCGCATGAATAGTTTGTTTTTAGCAAATATATAGAATAACCACTTGGATATACTATACACAGATTGTTGACCAGGCTGACATCCCTCCTACAGAATTTTGAGCAGGCTGCCACCCCTTTAAGGAAAGATCAAATAGCCCCTTCCATGTCACTTCCAGCGGCGATATCCGGCACGAGGCAGCCTTCGATGGTAAGTGTGTACGTCAGCCCGTCACGTGGTTTGGAGCCCTGGCTGCTGGTGATTTGGGCACGTCTGGACCCGACCATGAAATCGATGGTGGCGCCACAGTGGCAGAAGTCACTCTGGGGAGGGAGAAATCATATTATGTAATGTAATATGTAATAAGTAATCTACATAGCCCACAAAGTCACTACAAACGTGCCCCGGGCGTTGCTGCATAATTACTGATTAAGATTTACACAGAATCCATAAAACCTATTATTAACCCTGGTTATGATATGAAAGGATTAATTCTACCGTACGCTAGCTATGTTTGAATGCGGCTATATAATAAATTCGCATCTCCTTGCCGAGCGTTGGGTGCGGCGGTCGAATGTTGCAGCCCAGTGTCCGCTGATAGGTCGACAGATAACACGTACAACGGTCATTTTCGTAACAATGGTCACGCAACCAGCGGGAGGCTGGACCGGAGACGCCTCGCACTATGGGAGCTAATACTGTTCCAGTCGGTCAATTTCCTGAAATCAATTCCTTTGAATCCGCTAGGTGGCGCTCCAGATGTTCAACTATACATCATGTTTTTCACACTACGTCCATTGTACATTTAAATATCAATAGTATATGTATCTCATAATTCCATGCAGCAAAATTCAATCTTAGGGTTCCCAGAGTACTTGGCCCTGTCATGCGAAATTTGATCCTCCACCTCCCATGTAAATCAGCCCTTAAAACTTTGAATTAGAATTTCTCTTCAATTTTATTTATCATGTGAATTTGTTGGTTTTTCAGTTGTTGGTTTTTTGGTGTTTTTTTTCATTATGATGAACAATGCGAATTAAAATTAAAGCGAATTGCGAAAGCTTCGTTAAAATGATTAATTTAGAAAAATTCGTTATAAAGTGTACGCTAAATAGAGACGTGAAATAGTGATATTATTACTTCTTATTCATTATCAGATACTTTAAGCCATTCTTATATTGATCTGAGCAATCTCAGCTTGGAAAGTTCCTCGCCTTTACTGGACACAATATTGATGATGATGATTTGATGACGATGATGATGAAAATGATGGTTACGATTAAATGATGATAATGATGATGATATGGATAGCTATTGGCTTAAAGTCTTATTAAGACCTTGAATTGAACTGTAAATCCATGGTTTACTTGTAAAATTCTTATCAGAAACTACAATTTTCTCTCGCTTCCAGATTTCTCCGACTGCATCTTAGGGCCTAGTGTGTAAAACCCTCCAAATATATTACCGGTGAGATAGGCCTTGAAATATTTTTTTTAAAGGGACAGGGGAAGCTATTTGCTTCACAGCCTAAAAAATCCATAGTATTGTTTCATAAATTTTCAACCCCTTGCCCATTTCCTTCGCCCAAGCGCTCCCGAGAAACCGCAGCTTGAAAGTCGGGATTTTCACACCCTGCGGGCCGCCATGACTGGTCGTCCGGTCAGCGCGGGAATAAGGCTTGACGTCAGAAAGCGAGAGGCAAGCTAGTAGTAGTCATTATGCAAAGAGAATTATCCACATGCAATAACTTTCGTTGGCTCTAAATATTATGCCTTTTTTTCATTTATCGTTGAGAAAAGTCTTTTGTAAACTGTGTGAACAACTGCCCGACTTTGATCCCGGTGCTGTACGGTACCCTTAGAAACGGGAGAATAAAATAATATTTGAGAAAAAGGAACATCTGTCTGACCCTATTTATTAATGTTTGCACTGCCTTTGTTTTGTTGTCTGCTGTGTAGCATAGGGAGCGCTTACAGGCCTAAGATTCTGACAATATAAAATTATTATTTCCTTGAGAAGCACTTTCATATAATTTAGATGCCGCCACAGTCAAACTTTCTGTGCTTAGGAGCGACACTAGTTGTGTCACTAGTCATAAATCAATCAAAAGGCTTACAAGAGCAGATTGAAAAGGAGGCACATCGACGTGAAATTTATTTTGACATTCTTATTTTGGTCAAAGATGACCACGGGATCATTTTTATAGAATACCCGTGAAAACTTTTGTAGTTTTGAAAAATTCAGTCGGTCAGCCGGTCTTCACTATCAGTGAGGGGAATGAGGTATAATTATATGGGTTGGGTGGGCACAATTCCAGGGATGAAGAGAAAGAGGGGGGAGGGGGGAGGCATGGATAACGCAAAAAGCAATAGGGTGGTGGAATAAGAATCTAGGAAAAAGCACGGGGTAAGAACAAAAAAGAATAAATAGAAGCTAATAGACAGAGATAGAGAGAGAGAGAGAGAGAGAGAAGCCAAGATGCTTCTATCCTCTGAGTCACTGTTCACTACCTGNCAGCTTGGAAAGTTCCTCGCCTTTACTGGACACAATATTGATGATGATGATTTGATGAGATGACGATGATGATGAAAATTAAACGATGATAATGATGATGATATGGATAGCTATTGGCTTAGAATCTTATTACGACCTTGAATTAAACTATAAATCCATGATTTACTTGTAAAATTCTTATCAGAAACTACAGCTTCCTCTCGCTTCCAAATTTCTCCGACTGCATCTTAGGGCCTAGTATGCAAAACACTCCAAATATGTTACCGGTGAGATAGGCCTTTAAATATTTTTTTTAAGTAGATAATGATGATGATCATAAAGATAACGATGATGATGATATTGATGATCATAAAGAATGTGATGACCAATAACTCCTATGTGCCCTTTTACAATATGTCCACGCTTCTGTTTAAATCAAACCATTGTTCGTGCTGTTGATATTATTTCTGCAGTATGATAGTTCTCATCAAAGATCGATCGCTCACAAGGGAATTCCATTATGCACTAAATGGCAAGCACTTATTAACCGTCAAGGATAGAAGTATCAAATCGTCAATCAATTATTGACAGACAGCAGACATTGGAGGATAAAAAAATCGATGACATCATTACACAAGATGTCAAGCACAAGCTAGAGTTTAGTTAATGAAGTAATCAGTAGTTCATTCGCTCCTTCCTTCGTTAGCTCGCACGCTTGCTCATTCGCTCACTCACTCACTCACTCACTCACTCACTCACTCACTCACTCACTCACTCACTCACTCACTCACTCACTCACTCACTCACCCACTCACTCACTTTCTTACTCACCTACCCACCCATCCATCCACCCATCCTCTCTCTCTCTCTCTCTCTCTCTCTCTCTCTCTCTCTCTCTCTCTTCTCTCTCTCTCATTCCCTCTCTTCCTTCCTTCCTCCCTCCCTCCATCACTCTACTCACCGTTGACTCCACTACATCTCCATTACATGCCACTTCTAGCGTGTCTCGATCTGAAACAGAAAAATTACATTGGTCAGTCTAACTTGAAAGAAAAGTATGAAAATAGGACTGTTATTTACCCAAGTAGGGCATAAAATTTGGTTTACGATGTCATACAGTGTCATGCATCTTATTCATAGTACAAACACCTTGAACAGTACAGATCGCACATGTAAGTACATAACATTACAAACAGAACACATGACAAAATTGTAATCAGTACTGGTCATCCGTGGTGCAGCACCATACACCCCCCTGCCCCAAAGCTCTAAAATCAGATACTCATTTACGCATGAGTCAGTAAGGGAAAAGGGAATGAAATATTTTCTCCAAGGACACTACAACATAAACATTTCTGGCCAAGTGTCGAACATGCAAACCTTAGACTTGACAATTTTCAGGTTCCTAGACTACTCAAAAAGCACACGTTCACATTGCCTCCCAATAAAGACTCGGTATGACATAGTAACAATACTCGTCAGTCTGACATGGAAATGGCATTTATCAGTTGACATAGAAGTGACACATATCACTGCGACACAGAGGAATATAATATGGATATGAAGCACAAAAATTTAAGAAACTGGAGGCTGCCTGCGGGCTCAAATCCCTCCCGAGGCAAACAAAAAAAAAAATCAACAGAAGAATAGTTGGGAGTCATGACCCACGTGTGGCCCGGCCTCTTTAGAGTGTCAGGATGTCAAACGGCTGGAGCATGTCTTGTTAGACAAGGGTATTAACCTTAGCGTGGCCGTGCGGTTTGTGAGTCGTATTCAGAAACTGAAGACTTTCAAGTCTAAGGTTTATGTGTTGGACTCCCCAGCTGGGCGGTTTACGTTGTAGTGTCCTTGGGAAAGACATTTCACTTCCGTTTCCTCACTCGATTCAAGTGTGAATGAGTACCTGGCTTTAGAGCTGGGGGGACCAGGTAATAGTAGTTGTTGTAGTGATAAAAGTAGGAGGAAAAGGAGGTTGCAATAATGGTGGAGTAGTAATGAATGTAGTAATAGTAATAGTAGCAGTAGTAAATGTCAAAGTAGTGGTAGAGGTAATAATGAAAGCAGAAATAGTAATAGTAGTAGTGGTGGTGGTAAACATAAAGTAATGGTTGAGGCAGTAAAGGCATTAGTAGTATTAGTAATAGTAGCAATGGTAAATGTCAAAGTAGTAGCACAAGTTGTAATATAACAATAGTAGTAAACGTAAAAGAAGTGATAACCATAAAGTAATGGTTGAGGCAGTAAAGACAGTAGTAGTATTAGTATTAGTAACAGTAGTAACGGTACTTCTAGTTTTACTACTGATGTTCCTCCTCCTCCTCCTACTGCTGCTGCTGTTTCTGCCGCTTCGACAATAGTGAAGAAGATACGGAAATAACAACAACTGCAACTGTTATGGCTAATGGCTAATATCTTTGCTATCATTCTATTCTACTATTTCAATTCTGTTACCACTATACCATAACCACCACCATTTCTACCATAAACACACACTCCATTACTATTTGACGTGCACCACTATAACGACCACACTACCATCATCATCTTGAGTCTTGAGACCACTCCTGCGGCCTGTTACGGGCCTGTTACTATACCATTCCATCACTGCCACTATTACTACGACAACCACCTTTACTACACATATCACTATCACTTCTACAACTTTGATCATCATCACCACAACTCTACATTCTCTACCTCCTCCTCCTCAGCATCATCTTTGCCATGAATTACAAACAGCAGAGACTGACAATGTTAAAAAACAAAAACAAACGACGAACGCATTTTTTTTGGGGTGGGGGCTGGAGGGGGNGGGGGGATCTGTCACTCACGAAGTACGACGCTGGTAGGTTCGCCGTTCAGTAAAAAGGTCCAGATCTTGACATTGTTCTCGCCCTCGAGATCATCCACTCCGAGTTTCTCCGTCAAAGCAGACATGGCTGCCTCTCGTTTCTCTCGCCTGAGGAAACATAAATAAATCTATAGTTTAAAAAAAAAATCATAATAAGATTAAATTTATGACACCGAGGACGGCGCGAAGAAACCACAGAGTACAATGGATGTTTTGATATGTTATGTTATGTTATGTTATGTTATGTTATGTTATGTTATGTTATGTTATGTTATATGTTATGTTATGTTATGTTATGTTATGTTATTGTTATTGTTATTGTTATTTAATGTTTTGGTAACTTGTCCAAATTTTAAAGAGCTGAGAAGAAGATTCTTACCACAAAAAAATTATGTAAATGGTCGAGTATGTTTGTTTTTATCAACTTTTTGAAATGGTTGAAAGGCGACAAACTGAAATCATTTGGTATAATTTGTTACAAAATTTTGAAACAATAAAAATGGTTTAGTTCTGTGATATATCCTGGTGGCATGAAGCCTTGTGTTAAAAGCGTGTGTGAGTGTGTGCTTGCTCTAATGTATATGAGTGCGTGTGTGTGTGTGTGTGTGTGTGTGTGTGTGTGTGTGTGTATGTGTGTGTGTGTATCTGTGTGTGTAACAGAGCAATGACTGAAATCAAGCGAGACTGGATCAGGGCTGTTGAGGGCTGAGAGCATCATAGCATGTAGTGTTTTCATTTCTATATATTCTGTGTTTTTTGAGTTTTTGATTTTCCTGGCATGTCTTATTACCATAAATTACAATGTAACCAATTAAGTGATCCATCCTCTGCTAACAAACATCAGCATAATGGATCTGTCAACTGTGACATGCCAAGTTTGGTGGGATGTTTTGTTGTCGTTTTTGTTTCTTTTTTTGTTCTCTGATGGTACAATATAATGGATCAATCAACCCACAGCACATATCTTACATTCAGGATTTGATGATGATGACGATGATGACGCTGCTGCGCTTGCTGATGATTATGATGATGATGTTGATGATGATGATGATGACGATGATGATGATGATGATGATGATCGTGGTGGTGGTGATGAGAATAAGGATGATGATGATGATTAAATTTCTACCAAAGAAGGTTTCAACAGAAACCTTTAAGTTGTGATCATACAATTGTAACCTCTTTAAATTTTTAACTAAAGAGACATCTCGTTGATGTACTATGGAACAATGATGATGATGATGATGATGATGATAATGATGGTGGTGGTGGTGATAGTTGTGATGACGATAATGGTAACCGCTGCCGATGATATTGATGGTGGTGATGGATGCGGTAGTGCTTGCGGTAATGATGGTGATGATAGTGCTTGTGATAGCATGGTGGTTGTGGGAACAGTGGTAGCAATAACACCACAGGCGTTGTTGCTGTTGCATCAATGGTGGCATATACCGTACATGTAATGCACCTGCAATGCATTGAAATGAATGGATGGATGGATGGATGGATGGATGGATGGATGGATGGATGGATGGATGGATGGAAGAAAGGAAGGAAGGAAGGAAGGAAGGAGAGATGGTCCATTTGCCATATTCTAGATACTGACTCCGAAGGTAGACTCTTAAAAGCACGTCCTAGAGTGGACACACAAGTTTAAACAAAGAAATAATAATAATAAAGAGAGCGAAGAATGAAGACTAAAAGTAAAGAAGAGTCCAGAAGAAAGTAAGAGTAAGAGAATACAAGAACGGAATGCGAAATAAAAACAAAAACAAAATGAGGGAAGAGAAAAAAGAGTGAAATGGAAGAGAGAAAGCTAAATAGTGGTAAAGAAAAAAACTGATAGAGAATGCAAAAAAAAAAAAAATGAAGCCTGAATGAAAGAGAGAAAATTAAATGATAAAAGAAAAGAAAGGAGAGCAACGTTCATATAAGGAAAGGAAAACAAGAATACAAGAGAGGAAGGCTGAAAGAAGAGAGGACACGAAATAAAGAAAAGGTGAAAATATGGAAAAAAAGAAAGCAAGGAAAAATTAGAAAGTTAATAAAGCAAGGCAAAAAAAAAAACCCGAACAAAGGAATGTTAAAGAACGAAAGGAATGAAGAATAAAAAAAAATTAAGGACATGAAAACAAGAAAGAAATATGATACATATTCGATTTTAGTATACTATGACTCAGGAGCACAACAAAAACGCCTCCGTGTTTCGGAAGTTCTCCGAGTGACGTCAATAGTTAGCCGGAAGTGGAAGAAGAGATGACTTTTGATTTTCCAGGCAAGAGGAGATCGAACCTGTGTACGAATTGGCTGGCACCTGGCCAAAACATAAACCGGATCAGTGTGGTCAACTCCGGTTTGTCGAACATCTTAGAAGCGTGGAAAATAGTGCCTTTAAGTACATTTGTCATTATCCGGTGGCTTTTCCCATACAAAATCCACCTCAGCATTCTGTTGTCTGAGAAAACAAAGTACTGTTATGCGGATGTTGCGATTGGGAAATTTAGATCAACGGCACCTCTTGTGGTCAGAAAGGCATAAAAGCTGCGTTACCTCTCACTCACACATACACCCACACAAACCCACACACACATACTCACTCTTTCACTCACTCACTTATGCACACACACGAACACATACACAAATAACACACACACACACACACATACACACACACACACACACACACACACACACACACATACAGCATATGCCTATGCTATGAGGATGCCACCCCCCTCCCCTACCCGCGGACTCACTCATTCACTCACTCACTCACTCACTCACTCACTCACTCACTCACTCACTCACTCACTCACTCNCACACACACACACATACAGCATATGCCTATGCTATGAGGATGCCACCCCCCTCCCCTACCCTCATTCACTCACTCATTCACTCACTCACTCACTCACTCACTCACTCACTCACTCACTCACTCACTAACTCACTCACGAGTGCACTGGTCATCTTTTGGTAAAAGTTCTCATACCCCTTTTTCCTCTTCTTTTCAATAACCACTAGACTATGTGAACCCTATTCCTTCCATCTATTCTTTCTGCATGAGCAAAAATACTCGTCTTTTGCCTAGTTTGTGTCACTGAGTGTCAATCTACGCTAACAAAAGACCGCACAAGATGCCCAATTTGCATTTGCCTTTGTAGCTAGACTACGTGTATTTCTTGTATGTTTAATTTTTTGAACTGCAGTTCATTGCTTGATGAAAGTAGGCCTTAGAGAAATCAGGAGCACTATGAGGCAAAATGTCTTCCATCCATCTTTGTTTTCTTCATCTTTTTATCACTCCTTTTCCCCCATCTTTTCTCTTTCTTTTCATTTTTCCCTCGTTTCCATCTGATTTTCCTTTGTCTCCATCTTTCTCTCTCCCTTTCGTGTTTTTTTTTTCTTCTTGATTTTCCTCACCATTCTTCTTTCAACACTTCGTCTCCGTGTCTTTCTCTCTCTCTCTCTCTCTCTCTCTCTCTCTCTCTCTCTCTCGCGCGCGCTCTCCGCTAATATCCTCTGTCTCCTTAATCTGTCATACCCACCACGATATTGATCAAGTATCGATCCTACAGAATCGTGAGCACTTCGGCTCCATGTTTGCACTGTTTATCCCAGAGTCGAAGACAGAAGAAAAAGAGGCCAAAAAAAAAAAGATCTAACATCGAATATTTGTTCGATCGTTGATGTCGGTCAAAGCATTGACGTGCGTGAAATCTTTACATTGGAGCTTGAAAAGGAAATGAGGTATCGGCTCAATCACGCGTGTCGGAGGCGTATCCTGTCGGTACCACCCATGTGGAAGATTCACATTTAAGTGAAGTGTCGAGGTCAACCACGCTTGTCAGAGGCGTATCCTTTCAAGTTTCACCCACATGGAATTATCAATTTCGATGGTGTGTCGTTTTCAATTATGCGTGTCAAATTTCTCCTAATGAAGTTAGATTGAGTGTCGATCGAAATCTCGTTAGTCAGAGGAGTATCCTTTAATGAACAACAATCATTCCGTGAAATGGAGTATTCAGAATGCGTTCGTCCTCACAATATTTGGAGGCTCGCCCTCCACCCGGCGGGCCTACTGAGCTGCCTTCATCGTACCAGTCAGAGGTGTTTCCTTGAGGCATCCATCACAGCACGAGGAATCGCGTGCAGTGGAAGTAGACAGAGATGTGGACACAATCACATGGATCTATTTACACTAGACCTATCCGTATGTGGGCACGGGAGGGGGNGGGGGGGGGGGCTTTGATGTGGAATCCTTGCAGTGGAGGATGATGTGTCCCTTCCTTTCTTGTGACTAAGATCAGAGGCGTAGCCCGAAAGAATGACCACCTTTCGCTGACTTGGATCTCACAAATGGTTTTTGCGCCCACTCACGCCTGTCGAAGGCATATCGGGGAGCGAAAGGGGAGAGAAGTGAGGGAAGAGGATTGACGTCAGAATTGGCATTTTCATTTTTTTTGTTTTTTAATCCTGCTATGAAGGTTGATCTCAGCGATGACATAACAATTGTGTCTTTTCAATGCATGCTTTACAGTGGAAGCTTTTTTTTTTTTTTTGCACTGTCTATGATGTTGAAACCCTTCTGAGGGTTTGATTAGACAACTGACGGTTGCCTTGTCAAAAGACTTGCCTAGTATTTTAAGGAGTCTGGAATCTAATAAAGTATGAAAGCAATCGGATTGAACAGACGGTCATTAAGTAGAGTTCATTTTAAAATATTGGAAATCGAAAGCTTGCGCATTAACGATGGGATCTCTTACCATCGTAAGAAAAACGTTTACACCCTTAATAGTGTCTAATATGCAGAGCTAACGTGACTTACCATTGCGACAGTCACGTTAGCTCTGCATATTATACACTATTAAGGGTGTAAACGTTTTTCTTACGATGGTAAGAGATCCCATCGTTAATGTGCAAGCCCTCAAATATCAGGAAAGCTCGTCTGTGAAATCCTTGGTGGTGGCCAGACCAGGTGTGACTGTATTTTAATGAAACAGTGATGAGTTTCGATCGCCCTCACATCATTCAACCGGCTTAAATAGTGGTCCGCTGAATGGCAACTTCCCACTTAAATGCAACATTTTACAGGTAACAGAATAACCGGATTTTCTGTATTGCAGTTATTGAATAAACGCAACTCTTTTTTATTGCAACATTTCATTTTCTTGAGCGCAGTTGAATAATGATTACTCCTTTGACCAATTATTTAACGCCGTTCTTAGGTGAAAGAACCGGCAGGATTTCAAGCTTTGTTTGTTTGGTTTTTGTTTTGCTTTGATATGTCAGTGCGGATATTGACAAGAAAAATTACATGATACATTAACATGAATCTGCCCGAGGCCTGAATCGTTGGCCGTGTGATCAGGGCGTACAAGTGCCGAAGATCAAATTTTACAGGAGAGAGAAAATAAAAACTGTTTTATTTGCAAAAAAAAAAAAAAAAAGATCTATTATTTTGTGTATCGTTTCTAGTCAAGATCGTTTTAAATATGATCCGCCACTTAATATTTTGTTTCAAGTTTGCTCAACAAGTTTTCTAAACAGTGTTTAGTGGTATTAGCACCAAGAGGAATTATATGCAGAGTATTATGATCGCTCTTGTTTCACTCTTGATCTTAATACCCTGAAGAGAGCGTGTGACGTTCGAGATTACGTGTGCGGTGATCTCATCAACTAAGAGGGAATGATGATAACAATTCATTTTCTTCGATTACGTCTATAGGTGGAAAAACGTTTTTCACAGTGGAAGGGTGGGTTCGGGAGCCGANATATCATAATAATAAAGAGGATTTTTATAGAGCCTCGCCCCCGAAAAGCTCGAGACGCTTTACAATACATACACTACTGTCAGACACACTCATCATTTTACAAACTCGCACTCACATGAGAAGCTACACACATGCACTATGTATACTGCAGGTATAAGCAAATACTGTACTTCATTGTAAGAAGAAAGTGACAAGCAATCTGGAGTATGAGATGGAGTATCGATTCTGACAGATGCTTTATGAACAGATGCTTCTAAGTGATGTTTCAATAAAGGGGAGGGAAAGCATATGAAAACGCCCTTGGATGAAGAAATGGTTTGGGAGGATTCGAGGAGCAGGAGCGGCGCGACGTGAGGGGGGAAGGGGTGGGGAGAGTAAAGGGATTGGAAAAGGAATCATAAATACAACCACGCCCATGACATAAATAAATAGGAAACTCTCTCACTCGGAGAGCGAGGCAACAGAAGACCTTCTGAGGTCTAAACAAGTGTTTCAACCCTTTGACTTTCTGACACTCTAACTAAAGGGGCTGGGCCACACTTGGTTCATGACTCCCAAGTGTCTTTCTGTTGCTTTGTTTTTTCCCGTTTGGGAGGGATTTGAACTTGCAGCCTCCAGTCTCTTAATTCCTTGCTTCACATCCTCTCTGCCACCGTGAACCCATAATCAAAGTTGCATTTTAGGTATAGGGTATATCCAAACTTACTGTGCAGCAGACTAACATAACATCAATAAGAAGATTTATATGTTTTGTAAGCAGACTATCAGGTGCTCACGCGACTTCACATTACTATTACCCCAGCAGGCCAGATCTTCCAAAGACTTTCTCTACTCGACGATAATAAGGTTTGGGTACTCCCTCTGATAGAATGAAACATGCCTACAAAAGATGACACAGCACCATCTCCCCCATTTGCCCTCCCATTATGCTGAAAATATTCTTGCTATGCAGCTGATGTCATAGCTCCCTTGCGTTTGCAATACATCACCTCAGTATACAAGCGTTCTATTTTTCATTCAGTATAAATTATGGGATTTCCTGGGAAAATTAGATTGATCCCTTATAAGACCTGGGGGAAAAATACCGAAAAACCGATCAGCCTGGCATATCTAAGTTTCTTGTATCTTGTATTTTGTATCTTCGCGCCTCTGTGTTTCAAAAAGTTTGTCAAAACTTAAAGAAGAGCCGGATATCACCAATGAGCCAAAGAGACGATACAGAAAACAAGTGAAAAAGTACAGATAATATTAAAACCACAGTTTATCTTGCATAAATTCAAAGGCACTGCATGCAGCAGGTCATGTAGCCTATGCCAATCAAACATTGGTAGGATCAGTCATGAAAGCACTGGGTGAGCAAAGGAGATCTTCTTCGTCTTCTACAGCGTTTCCTGGCCATATTAACAGACCGCTATGGACCATGAACCAGGTGGTCAGTTGCAGGTCTGTGTAGTTTCTCCATAGCTTCGTCTCATAGTCAACTGGTAACGGCTATACTGTTCTCTTAGGTCTGCCAGCAGAGTTCTGCCAGTAGAGTTCTGCCAGTAGAGTTCTGCCAGCAGAGTTCTGCCAGCAGAGTTCTGTCAGTAGAGTTCTGCCAGTAGAGTTCTGCCAGTAGAGTTCTGCCAGTAAAGGGCAGGTTGTGATGTTTGGGCTGCCTGCAATCACTGGCAGAAGGCTGAGCTGCTTATGACTATCTTATGTAGGTGCTTGTTCAGCCTGCAGTGTCCAGTCTTAATCGAAAGATGGTAATTGATCTGATCTATTGGGTTAATTTAAGGGAATTCTTTGCGTATCTATGGTTTGTATTCGTTTTCTAGTCTGCGACTACCTTTTTTTTTAATTCTGCATAAGAGAGCGGCTGGAAGACTTGTTCTTTAGAAGATCAACATCCGTGCCAGTATGGCACAAATTATGGAAAACAGATGGCTTAGGCCGTCTGCATAGAGGAAAAACTCCGAATCCTAAGATTCTCTAAAGATGTGCTTGGGGTTTGCGTTTAGAGCAGGGATAGGGTTTGGGGTGAGGTTAAGGAGGAGAGAGAATTCCTAGACGGGCAGACAGATGGACGTTCGGATGGACAGACGGACAGACGGATGGACGGAATGAGAAGAAGAACAAGAGACAGGATATTGTAATAAGATTGAATTTCATGAAAGGAAATTTTGTGTCATCTCATCACAGTCGGAAACAATTCGCGTATCTCATTTCAGTGAGTTTTTGAGGTTAGGAAAAAAAAACTGCATTAGACAACGCAAGAAAATACTGCCAATCACAAGCTCTGGTGATTTTCCTTTCTTTTTTTTTTTTTACAACCAGTTTAACAAGTTTATTTAACAGAAACCCAGTGCACAACAGTGATACATGGATAGACGACACATTGACGGGACATGAACAGATTATAAACCATTATGACATGGTTCTTTTTAACGCAATGCAGTCTATACAGAACATTCACTTACACAAGTCATCTTTCACTCCTAGCAATAACCAAAGACTTTGTGTTTTACTTTGTCCGTGCCATTTGATATATGGACTGGACTGGAGCAACCACAAATATAGCCCAGTTTGCGAACTGCCGATCTTTTAGATAGTTTCTCTGCCCACGAATGTGACGATAAATGCTCTGACTGCCTTTTAGCCTAAATCTAAAAAAAATTGTTAAACGTATCCAAAAACTCCCCTGTGGGGGCTATCTGTTCCCTAACTATGCCCATCGTTTTACTCTAAATTTCACCACTGGTGAGTCCTATGACATAGATCATTTGTCAGCTGAGGTGACGAACTGGAATCCGGGCAAACATGAGGAGGACATCGATCTTGGCAGAGCTTGCCTCTCAATCATACAGCGGTTGTCACCAATCCTTTGTTAAGTTTTGGCTCAGTATAACCTGTACAACATGACGTGCTCTGTTGACTACATTATCCACCCCCTCTTCCCCTAGTCTGTTTCATTCTTTAAGTCTCCAGCAAGCCGCTTAAATTTTTGATTTGGTCGATTGTTCTGTTTGTGGGGGAAACAACAGAGACCCGTGTGGTCGATAAGTTCAGAGGTCTTGGAGAGGTGAGTGGGGGGAGTAGAAGGGCTTACAGAGGAGGGAAAGGCACCTAGTAGGATAGGAAAGGACGTAAGGTGAAGAAGGGGGAGGGAAGGTTAATGACTTGGGGTCATGGAGGGGGGAGGGGGCTTTCATGCAGTGACGTGAATTAGGGAAAAGACGCCAAAGGTAATCAAGAGTGAAGGAATCCAGGACGTGGGGGCGGAAGGCGTGTCATACCCAGATGCGTGGTTCTGACTCGAGGCTGTGGGAGAATCGCAAAAGAACGACAAATAATCAGCAACACACAACAATCTATTTTTGTATCCATATTTACATCTTATATATTTCTCCCACCCGCGGATTTTTTCTCATGTACAAGCATTATGTGTATAATTGCTCTTGATCCATTGCTTATCGTTTATTTTCAATATCAAATACTCTTGCCAACATATGACTTAAATTGCAAGAGTACTATATTCCAACCTGAGTAGTTGTGTTATGTTTTTAACCATTGTTTGGGGGGNGGGGGGGGGGGAGCAGCTGCATGCTACGGGTTGGAATACAACGATTTTTGGCTTGGAGAGTGTATGAGAGGCATCAATGACCGTAACTGTTCTATGCTGTTTAAGGTTAATGACTGTGATCAATCTTGAAAGGGGACAGAAAACTTAAGGGTTAAGGCACCTATTTAGAGGTCCTAGCACCGTTTGTGCATAATCCTATTAATCCGCTATAATATATAAACTCCTCCTTTTTGAGGGGGCTCTGCCAGCCACTGTCAGGGTGTAGAAATACAGTATATAAAAAAGACCTGTAATCTAAATACAGCATCACTTTTTAAAGTTTCATGTACAATTTGAGCCGTATAACTGTAAACATAAATTAGGTCTATGTATTATAGTCATCGCAGAAATGTTTCGACAAGCCTTTTTATTAATAACTCAGCTCATTCTGGACGGATTTCTTCCATATTTTGCATGCAGCTCTAAATCAGTTTGTCTTAACTAAAATGTATTTTTTCCCTGAAAATTCTACCACGATTATTTCAGTTTCTTTCAGAAAGCTATATCAAAAACGATAACAGGCAATTTACGCCAATTATTTAAGCTTTACATTATGCCGCGTCATTGGTATGATTTGGTCAATCCGCTTAAGAGGAATACTATTAAAAGGCAGGCTTTTACCCTCTGATAGTTGCCAAAAAAGAATGAAGAAACGCAAAATAACGAACCTGACATTACTGCCATGAAATGGCTAAAGGAAGTAAAACCAAAAGACCAAGTTTTCAGAAATCGACCAAAATTAGTCATGGTAAATATGGCATGAAGCTAGACTTGCTTCCTTAGCCATGCAAATTACAGGCTAACTAAATTCTGTTTTGGAAAAATGTACCAATAATTGGTACATACAACCTGGTTTACTGCTTCAAAATATAGATTTAACTCAATTCGTTAAAACATGGACTTGCTTCCTTTTGTCATTTCATGATACAACATGTTAGTCTAGATTTTCATCGAGCTTATAATATGTCATTTCTCTGGCCAGGTTAGGTTAAGTTAAAGCAGCACTACTTGGGGTCAGGGGCTGGAAAGAGATGGGGATTGCCGGTGAGCTAATCTTTGTTCTCTGGAAATAGCCTGAAGCCCCAACTGGGTTTTCATGAGATGAGTCAAACGAAGACAGAAAGCAAGAAACTTTACTCGTTTTGGGCTATTAAATCGTCGCCTTCCACACGAAAGGGCGTATCCCGATTTTTGACGGTTTTGAGTTATCACCACCAGTATGTAGTGCTATCTCAGAATTATGTTCACACAAAACGATGTATACCTAGCTCAAATAGTAACGAAGATATAGCATAAAATTCCTTAGGGCTTAAGCTAACTATCAATATGATCGAATCAGACGTAAATCGCTCTCCTTCAAAACGTGAAAAACAGGGACACGCCCGTTGTTGTGGAAGGCGACGAAATGTATCTAACTTTGTTAGCTCAGGTGCGTACATCCAGTACTGATCAGTGAAAATGGACAACGAAAACCTGATCTTGAGTGACAGCAGTTGACAATGCATAGTAATAAACAGCAACACGATTTGCGTGTGTATAATCTTCAAGATATATGATATGGCAACAAAAAATTCATTACTGAAGGTCCACCATTCATGTCGTAACAACAGTTACCTAACAGACGTTTTGTGGCTAAACGCAAAGTGCTCTATGACAACTTGACCTTTCAGTGACCTACTGACCCTAGCAGCTGACGGAGCGCTGAATTATTGATTGATTCTGGGCCATTCCACGGAAATTACGCCAGCAGTCTATAAGTTACAAAGAAATTGAAGCTAAGATCCCGTCACGCTCATTCCACTTTTGCCAAGTCATTTCCTGAGGTTTTGAGAAATTGAGCGCTCTCAATCTGTGGCTCAAAACAAAACAATGAAGCAGATGTGGTTAAGCTTGTATAAGCTAGGATATAATAACAAGTCATAATTCTACATTGTTTTGGTAGAAGAAAAAAATAGAATAGATGATAAATGGAAGATCATAGTATTATAAACTACTCAGATCATCAAAAGTAATTACTTAGGCGAATGTAGAATGGACGTGGTTATTTTATCCTTTGCTTTTCGAGGGTTTTTTTTTAAATTTCAGATTACTTTCTGTGCCCTCCATTTGCCCCCCCCCCNCCCCCCCCCCCCTCCACCCGAGCAAGAAAAACTTCAAATTATTGCAAGACTATAACATCAACATTGAAATAGTAAGTAATGAAGACACAGTACATTCTGCGCAGTACAACTTATATTTACTCTACCAACCCCCCCC
>JAWQUT010000227.1:874295-876795 GCA_033807755.1 Ellobium chinense
ACACACACACACACACACACACACACACACACACATACACACACACACACACACACACACCCACACACACACACACACCAACACACACCAACCCCCCCACTTGCTTTCCAACTGCCAATTTGGAAATACAAAAGCAAGAATTATACATAACGTTTCCAATCGTCTACTGTATCGCCACAAAATGTTTGAAACGCTTTGATTTCCTTTCATCTATTGAACACATTAACATCTTCTCACCGGAGACTGATGCCTTAAAAGAAAGTTTAATAACGTAGTGTCTGGGCACGTGTAGACCGCATTCACCACCATTGTTTTGTTTTAAAGCCTTCAATAATGCATTTCTTTTAAAATATGTAGATCCAATCCGCTTTGAAGAACGCCGTGTAATCATGGCATAAAAGCTTGAGCAAGCAAAACTGTTTAATCTATAATACACTTCTATGATACTGCGCTCGTTTTTTATAATGAAGAAAACAATGGTTTTCTGAATATCGTTGCCGCTGAGCGAATGTGGGCTTATAGCGATGTCATGTTCATTTCGCCTTGTCATTTCGCATGGTAAGTTATGGAAAGTAACTTAGTCGATAAGCAACTAGACTTTAGTATTATTGTGGCCGAATGGTTGCGGCGTTGGACTCAAGATCTAAAGGTCGTGGGTTCGATTCCTGACCACGGTCGTGTTGGAAGTGGCTTGGGAAAGCATGTCATTCACATTTTCCTCAGTCCACTCGTCTGTAAAATGGGTAACTAGCTCTAAGTAGTGAAAATTATTGTCAGAATCTAGTACTGATCAGCGCCCATAAATGGCAGCGGTGCTTCAGAGAGTTGAGAAAGTCCTGGAGTGATCTGGCCTGATGGGGCAATAATAGGGTGAAGTCGCGTGAGCGCGCATTAGCTTGGATACGCGACTTTTGAATATTATTATAATAATTATTATTATTACTACTATTACTATTGGTGTCATTACTATTATTATTATTATGTTATGATAATTATTTACGCTAAAGATTAGACTTTACTCCTGGTTTGCAATTCACATATTTCGGTCGGTTGTGCAAAATCTAGTATCTAAATTCTTAAACTGGAAATACTTAAGATGTTTTCTCAACAAAGCGATGAGATCAACGAAGAGTGGTGAGGCCTATAGGAGTCAGACTGCTGGAATTCTGATGGGTGACGCTTGGATCCATCAACTTGTCCCGTCCCATTTTGTTGTTGTTGTTGTTATTATTATTGTTTGTTGTTGTAGTAGTGTTGTTGTTCTTTTTATATGAATCGTGACAAATGTATGTTTTAAAAAAAAGTCACCTATAATTTAAAAAAGTCACCTGTTCTTAAAAAAAAGTCACCTGTTCTTAAAAAAAGTCACCTAGGCTGTGAGCCACCTACACAACACACACACACACACACACACACACACACACACACACACACACACACACACACACACACACACACACACACACACACACACACACACACATACACATACACATACAGTCTAACACACACATATATACACATACAGGCACACGCACACCCACACACGCACATGAATACATACATACATACATACATACATACATACATACATACATACATACATACATACCTACCTACATATATACACACATACATACATACATACATACATACACATATAAAGCCTTTCAGATAGCTGTCCTCGACATTTGAATACCAGATTTAAAAGATGCTGGCTGCAACGTGTGCAGAGTAAATGCTGTAGAAACTGTCTTTATCATAATTTTTAACTAATCTTTCCAGAACACAGCTGCCCATTCAAATGTTTTATCGCCGCTAATTAGACCACTTGGTTTGGTTTGTTGCGGTATAGGCCAAGGTTATTCTAACATCACGTCATAACGACTTATGATGATGCTCATGAAATAAAGACTTCCGTTGTTTTTACGCGCCACCATGTGTCTTCTCTGATCTGTTGTAAGCTTCTTAGCGACTCGATAAAAATAAGAATCTTAGCACAAATAAGGAGCAATACAAACCAACGCTGCTTGGATATAGAGGTTAAGATCGGGTCACGGTCAAGGCCTGTTGGTCACGTGATGCCGGTTAACATCAATATGGAGAACAGCTATGGCTTGATGTAGGTTTCTGGCACCTATCCTTAGACCGAATCACTGATTGTATAGAATCCTATTGATCCGCAAATATATAGAATCCCTCCTTTCTGGGACTCTGCTATCCAATGCCAGGGTGTAAAAATATGTAAGATGACTTGTGATCTAGATAATGCATTCAATATTAGTTTCAGGTACAATTTGAGCCTATAAATATAAAAATAATGTGTGTCAGGCTTATGTATTTGCACGCGGTTAAAACCAGCCTGGTGGAAAATTGGAGACCAAATCAGAATTCGAGGTGATCTTTTTCTGAAAAAGATTTGTGAAAAATTTTGAGCGTTGACCCCACCCACTCTCCTCCATTTTCTTCCCTTAAAAGATCGGGTAAAGAAGTACTTTAA
>JAWQUT010000227.1:884295-886723 GCA_033807755.1 Ellobium chinense
TTTTAATGAGTAGGCTTTATCACCGCTGATCCCGGTATTTTGCACAGTAAAAATGAAATTCAAAGGAAAAAGAATGAAAGTTCATTTCATAAAATCTCTCTCTCTCTCTCTTTCTCTCTCTCTCTCCCTCCCTCTCTCTCCCTCTCTCTCCTTCTCTCTCTCCCTCTCTCTCTCTTTCTCTCTCTCTCTCAGCATTGTTTGTAGTCGAAGCTCTTGTAAGCTGCTGTATAAAAATAGCTTACTGACCACTGAGATATCCGTCTCTATTCTTCCATAACCATAACGGCCCCAGCTATATTTACGCAGTTCTGAGAAAATGTGGAAACAATCACTTTTATGGCAAAATTACAACAGCTGGCGCGTATCTTTGCACTGCAATTTCGAAGGGAAAATATTGGAGTATAATAATTTTTTTTCCTCCTGACATATCAACACGAGCCTCCAACTCGTAAACAACATGATTATATTGTTATTAGATTTTGACCGAAGTCTCGTTTAGGCCAATCTGGAACCATAGTGATGACACAACAGTAATTAATTGTAGAAACAAATATCACCACCACCACCACCACCAACAACATCATCATCACCATCGCTGCTATCAGCAACACCATCACCACAACCAACATCACCAACATCACTGCCACCACCATTACACCAACACCACAACCATCTGCTGCCCTCACACTCCACTGCGATCGACCACAAACCGCAAACATCCAGGAGAAACAAACGCATTAAGTTCGTAAACATAATTATTTGCTCGAATGTAATGAAATTGGTGTGAGCAGAGACGTAAAAGCTTGTGTAACATTTGGATTCAGATTTTATTTGGGTTTTTGTGGGGTTTTTTTGTCCCTCTGTGTTTTCATACTGGTTTATAAAAGCAGGCAATTTAGTGTTTTTGTGCGTGGATAAAATCCACAACAGGATTATTTGTTCCAAAACTCACTACCTGTAATTCCACTTTGAACGCTTTTTTTACATTACCAGTGTGTAGCCTAATTATACAAACGAAATCTTGGATCATTAAATTGTCAGATAACAAATTCGTGCACTTTTAAGTAATAACGGTTAGAAAAAAAACTTTTGGACGAAACAAAGTGCGACATTCCTATTTTAAACATCATGCAAGTTTATGTTTTCTATAATAATAACCGATCCTGAAGGCAGCACTATAGCTTTCGAAGACCATATCATGGGGAGCGATCATTGTACATTATTGTTGCTTCCTTTTGAACTTATAAGTTTAAACCGTGATACAGTCGCTAGTCAAACACTCAAAAGTCACAGCTACAAATAGTAACATGTCCTCTGTGTTGTTGTTTTTTTACTTAATTCTGTGGCTTCTTCAGGACATTCTTGATATTTTCTTTTAGCTATTTTTGTTGTTTTGTTTTGTTTTGTTTTTAGAAAGAAAGGGTAAATGAAGTAAGCCCAGATGTTTTTAAGAAATATACAATCAACGCGCGATCGTAGCTCTTTGGAAGCACGGAACAAAAGTTGTCATTACGGGGAGATGCGATTGGCCAGCGACCTTAATATAGACATAATATAGCCTTTCGTGTTGATACTGTTGCGACTAAGCGAAACTTGATACTAACCGGGTTGTGAATAAGCGGGGTAAACTATATTTTTCTTTACCCTGAAATGGAATAATTATGAAGGGATTCAAAATTTCAGATTCAAATTCTGTTATGAGTTAGTTAATAGAGAACTGCATTTTTTTTAGTATTCTTCAGTAAGCGTGTACGCGCTGATCTTTAACAAAACAATCGTTCATCATTCTACCACAAGGAAAGGAAATGAAGGGATTGTCCAACAAATTATGTGGTTATTTTCAGTATATAATCCAAATGCATTGCATAAAGTCTGGAGTGGATCCTTTATCTGATACCAAACATAGTAGGCCTATATATTAAAAGATACGAATTGAATGAAACTGGGAGAAGATAGAAATACAACATGTTAAAAACCCGTCTAAGTGAAGTATAAAGATTATAATACAAAAATAGTATACAAGTATAAAATTAGATAGGACTAGACATTTAAATTAGCAACCAAATTTTTGGCCAAAAGACCTTTTTCAGGGAATAAACATCTATAAAACATTTGTGTACATACATACAAACACACAACACACACATTCAGAAGTGAAAGATTAATTATCTTAATTTCATTTTTCTCTAAAACGGGGTTTCACATTCTGAAACTAAATATGGTCTACTCACACGCGTGTCACTTCCGGTATCACCACGCTTGTCACTTCCGGTATCACCTAACTGGCAATACTCTATCTCCGCTACTGAGACCAGAATGCTAACTTAACGCCGCTAAAAGCGTAAACCCGTAAATCGGTAAGCACCCTAATCCCGTGAGCCCAAAACAACCGATGTGTCGTTATGTTCCATTAACCGCTGGTTTCCAG
>JAWQUT010000227.1:895910-907205 GCA_033807755.1 Ellobium chinense
CCCCGGGACAAAATTAAATGTTTGGGTGCTGACTGATAAACACTGATGTGGTTCGTAAATAACATGCATGCAAACTTCCGTCTAATGCTGTTTGGTGCAGCTTGCATTTAAATATCATCGTGACTAACCGTTGGAGTTGTTTTTACTTGCTGGAGTTCTTGTTCATACTGATGGTGCTTTTACCTACCTCTGACAATTACCTGTCTCACCACAGATGCCACAAAATATTAAGAAAAATTTTCCATGACTTTTTTCCTGATACTTACAACGCATCAAATTTATCAGCTGTTTCACAAGAATTCTTTCCTATCGAGGTAAGGGAGAATAGTTTTAGAGAAACTTATGGCCCACCAAATCGGTTGCTCAAATTTCCATGAGAGCTGGATATTTTTGCTGACTCCTAGCATTATCAAGATTTCGAGACACCAGTGGCGTTCTTCCATGATTGGTTTTTTTTCTCTTTTGGGTTGGGGAAATAGAGGGAGGGGAGGGGGCATTTTGCAGGGGTTTTTTGACGACCCAGCACTGATATTAAAATTTAAACTTTTATTTTTCTCTTCAGCCCTATGCTCCTCTGTTAAGTGAAAATACGAGATCGAGGGTTCGATACTTTCCACACATTGATTCTGTTATTTTTGCTCTTCTCTTTTTCTGCCGTGTCTCATCCATCTCTATTTCACCCTATCCCCCCTACCCCTCCCATTTTGCGTTGCAAGCATCTGTTCTGTTCACCTGAGCCTTCTGTTAACACTGTAGTCAGTTTCCATCTTGTTCAATATACTGGGAAAGGCGTCTAAAATACTACCATCTTCAGCTCATTCACAATGGGATCTTAAACCATTGAAAGAGATACATTAACGGTGCATGTTGAACACTACAACGATTGAGCATGGTGCACTAATGTAATTTGTACGATTGTAAGAGATCCATGGTTTATGTGCAAGCTCTCTAATGCCATGAGTGTATTTTCTTTAGAATTATTTTTTCTACGCTGCAATGCCACGCTAACTTAATTTTGACGACATGCTCCAAAAATATTGAAAAGCTTAGCAGTGTACCCAAGTTAAGAAAATAGTAAGTTTACCAAATACGTTTATCTTTCACGTTATGCTCAAGGCCTGACACATAATTATATTCATTGGGTGCCCCCTCCCCTCCTCCCTTCCCCCGCCCNAAAAAAAAATTGTTCTCAGTATCAAAGTTTTGATATTCTAAATAAATTCAAATTTTATGGCAATGAAATTTTGTACATATAAGCAGATATATATTGTCGGCCGATGCAGTATACAGCAAATATCTCTGTTTTATGGTTATTACACAGGTGAAAATTGAACACGCATGTTTAACAGTTGTATGTTCGACATGCTTTTGTTTCTTTTTGCTGTGATAAAATTATATTGTTTATTGTTTATTAGGCCATAGGCCAAAGACGACTTTACACTTCATTAACACAAAATGCAACGACATGAAAAAGGAAAATTTTTAAAAAGTGCAACCATGACATAAAAACCCATCATCAATCCACAATCCCACCATGTACAGCAAATCTTTCAGCCATAACATACTCAATGAAATATAATCGCGCCTAGATCAGTTAAACCTGCAGCAATTATAGATCATCTCAGTCTGGTAATGTATCTACATTTTATTTATCCCAGCTTTTTTTTTTTACTTTCCTCTTGAAGATTTTGGGATCTGAATTTAATAAACTTTTTGGGAGGTTACCTGGTATAAAGAAACTCTGGCTGCTTCTGGCACTCCTCACCTTGAACTAAAAATAATAGCTCTGCTAACAACCTTCTGGGATCTCCAGATACCTTTCCTGTAATGAAGTGGATAAAGATAGTACCGTGGCTTACTTTGCAGCTTCACTGCACTTTAAGCCCTGACCCGAACGCCGAACTAATGTTTGCATCCTTAGAGAGCAGCGCTTTCCGGCTGTTGTACCGTTGTACTGTTACAGTCGGAAAACAAGCATTGCCTACTAACAATAGTAATTATTAGCCATGGACAATAGCTTAAACAGAGATTCTGACTGTAAGTCTAGATAAGGACCACGTACGAATTATTTAGAAACCTTCAAGGGCTGCCACGATCCAGATGGATTTTCATCCACATTTTAAAGATTAGACGTTTTAATGCCAATTATCTTTTTCATAACCTTCGAAGGAACAGTAAACTAGCGATCTGCAAAGTTTTTATACACTGTGAAATACGTGCTTATGAAAGTTGGAAAATTAGCCTTCCCCGATGTGAAACGACTGCATTCAATTAGAAAACTGTCTCGTCATGACTCTCTTCTCCTTTTATACCTCCGGCGGGTCTTTAAGCTTTGACTCTATCTCACTATATTCAGCCTTATTATGCACTCGAAAATTTCGCATCATGCTCGTTGAGATGCCACAGTCCCTTGTCCTACATTTTCACCCTCCAATTTTCCTCTCGAGCTCCAGATCTCAAGACCTCGATGTTATGGACTGGTCTTCCATACTTCCAGTTCGTAAGCTGTTCACACCTGTCTTCCTCATGTAGAAAAAAAATGCGAATAGATGAAAATTCACTACTCTTAAATGCATTTTTAATGAGTCTACGTGGTTATACACAGAACGCCTGGGAGAATCAATAATTTTAAATAATTCAGGTATTTTGATTTTAAATAATTTTTTAGGTAGTTTAAGAATACGCCTAGAAGTTTGTTAGCAGTGAAGAAAGATTGGAGCCGTGCTTGTAGCTCTTGAGGGTTCGAGAACAGTTCGTACGTGTGTCCTTATCTAGACTTACAATCAGAATCTTTGTTTGGGCTGTTGTGATTTATTTGGCATCATACTCTTCGTTCTTGGTCCCTTCTTTGGATTGCGGAGGGGGAACCGGAGGTGGGTGGAGGGGGTGCGGCATGGTGTTTTTCTTAAACCTTGCTCATTTTGTAATGTTTTCGTGGAGTTTGCCTCTCTGTATCCCCCGTAACTACAGGATCTATAAGTGTTAATAGTCCATATAATTATCCTGTGGACCCCACTATTTAAGGGATAATCTTACTCTAAGAACAAAGTTTATGCCTCCTCTCAAAGAGTAACTGTCAAATATGGGTACAGTTTGATTGTTTTTAAAAGCATTTTTCGCGCAAAATGTATATTGCCCTGGAAGACTGCTGAGCATGAAGACTGAATCCATGTTACCGGAACAAAAGCCATGGAAAAACCACTGCTTCAGACTCACAGCTCCTACCTGTGTGATGTCTAAGTATTTTATAACGACCAACCTGAGAAGTAGGTTACCCATTCACTGAAGGACTCAAGCCGATCAATAGGAAGCATTAAGAAGAATCATATACCAAACCTCATCACATTCAGAGATTCTGCGGAAATGCTTAAAGAGAGGCCTGCAGCCCAGCATACTAAAGAATCAGTAAGATACACAGTTTTTTTACTTACGTGTAAATTTAGATGAAATATCGTTGCCTTTAAACCCCTGCTCTGTGTTAAAAACTCCGTTCCAATGTCTGTTCGCAGGCTGTGAAAAACGCGAAGGTAAATCTACCACAAGCAAACTAGATAAAGGTCTATTATTACCTCCTCGTGCGGCAGCCTACCGTTTTGTATGCTGACGTTTGCTTCGAGCGAGCGCCCTATCTCTGGTTTGGCTCACGCTTGCTTCGCAGACTCGCAGAGCAACACCATCCGCCCTTTATTGGCCTCGCTCACTTCTGCCTGCCCAGTGAGGTCTGCGAGCGGGAAGGCGACGGAATATAAAATGGCGGTCGATAAAAATCGATTTGTGGCTTGTAACTATCCAATTATCGATAACGATAGATTCCTGTACCCCAGTTTCAGCAACAACCAAAAAAAATAATATAAAAAAAATAAAAAAAACATTTAGGTTCAGAGGCGTTGGAAAGGTATACTTTGTCAGAAGGGCCACTTAAGAGGAGAATGTAATTGTTGGGAAGGAAAAAATAGCATCTGTCTACTAGCGATACAGCAATGTTTTTGGAGTCAGCTAGGATTCAGCGAGTTGAGACTTGTGCCGGATACATTCATTTTGTGAAGGATAACGTTTAAAGGCCTCTCGAGCCTATCTTGTCAACGCCACTTGTGGAACGTGGAGGAAAAGTAATGTGGCATTGCGTGATGACAGATGGGGGCGTTCAAGGATTTGAAAGAATCAGGCCTACAAGCTCCGATTCTTTGACTTGGTTGCTCCTATTTTTGATGATGGTGGGTGTTTTTTAACAAAGATGATAGGGCGTTAACAAAGAGGCCGATAATGATGACTCTGGATAGTTTTGAGTTTGGTTTTTGGTTTTTTGTTGGTTGTTTTTTTTTTCTGGATATGATGACGTTTCTGCTGTTACTGATTCGGATCAGACTGATGGTGGTGGTGGTGGTGGTGGTGGTGGTGATGGTAGCGAATATTACGTTTTCACCCTTCTCCCTCTCCCTCCCCCGCCCCCCNATTAAGTAACTTTAACTTTATGCAGTTGAACATATTAGGAGATGGATGTTGCTTGTTAAGCTGTAACTTTCAATTACATGAATACTGTGGTTATGTCACGACTGAAAAACTGAACAATTAAAAAACTCAGATCTAAGATATATGTGGAGGCAGCGTGGCCATGTGGTTTGTGATTTCTACTCAGAAACTGAAGACTGTCAAGTTTAAGGTTTGTTTGTTCGACTGTTGGGCCGGACGGTTTACATTATACAAAACATACAGTAGGAAAGACGCAAGAGCTCGCGAATACAATAAATGTATAACTCATTTCATAAATCTGATATCAAACAAACACTCATTACAGATCCTCTATGTATGACATGTAAAGTTTTGTGTAAATGTGGTATGAATCAGATATATAACATTGTATGGCATTGTCATTCATTTTCCTACGGGTGGAAAAAGTCCTATATTCCTTATTTTTTTCCTTTAATAATTATTGATTCAGGTATCTCATTTTTCTACATGTTTTTAGTTCCTTTGACGTGACAAAAATATATTACCTATATCAATGAAATCTGCACCAATTATAGATTTTATGTGCTTAAAATTTTATCGAATTTTCAACTTTTGACATTAGTGGACTTCGACTTGTATGTATTCTGCCTTCAGATAGACGATTTTGACGGTAATTTTTTTCTTTACAACTTGGCACAATTTCATATTAAATTCACAATTACGATGCAAACATGCTGTAAAACTAAATATAGATCAACAAGTAATTTACATTTTCACTAAAATTAATTTATATTGATGCCGGAAGTGACACTGGTGCTGTCAAAATGAGGCTCGAAGATGCTAGAGGTTCAAACTGATTTTAAGAATACAGTACCCATCTTTCAAAATTTGATCGCAAAAATTGACCATTACATGGAATTGTCTCAGTAAATTTGCACAGCGATCGTTGTAACGTAGTAAATCGGACTTAAAGTAACAGGAACAGGTATTTGTTCACAGCCTAAAACATCCAGATTGTTTTTTTTTTCTCAAAATCTTTAAACCGAGTACATTTACCTTTCGTCTGTTTCTGAGGAAAACAAGTTTGAAATGCCGAGATTTTCACCACCTGTAACCCGCCATAACTCATGTTACTTGACGTCATAAAGCAAGAAAAGCTAACGGATGATTGGTTCAAACGCATGATCAAACTGTCTGGACCACTCGTCTGCTTTCTCGCAATATGACTTCACGCAGCATGAGAAATGGCGGCTTTCAAAAATCCAGACATTTTTAAGGTGCTTTCTCAGAAATTGTCAGGCGAATGGAAAAATGCACGCAGTTTAAAAGAATATTGTGCTGTGAAGCAAATAACTAACCCCTTTCCCTTTAAGTTAACCGGTTTTGATGACTGAGCTGTATCGCTAGTGCATGGAACCTTACACTAACCCTCTTTCAAAATCCTCCTCGCAAGACACACTCTATATGGAACTGGTTTGTTGTTTTCATCAATGATCATTGTTGTGCGAAAGGAAAAACAAAAGTTGGCCAGGTCTGAATAGCTTTTAATGGCTATCATCGAGACAATTGTCCTTCACGGATGAGAAACTTTTACATGCTCCACAGCCTCAAAGTTGTGTTCTCTCTTGCGCCATTATGGAAGGTCAGGGTTTGCCAGAATTAGCTCATTCGGAGCCAAATTTCAGATTTTAGACTTCTTTTTTTCTTTACACCCTTGGTTCCCAAATAATTGTTTTTGGAGGGTTTTTTTGCAACGTGTTTTAAGTGAGAACTGATTAATTTTCTTTACAAAAAATAATACCGATATTTCTCTTAAACTGGTATTTGAAGTGATCAGGCTTCTGGTCGCAATTGCCCGATGAACATGAATCAATTCTTAATATGTTTCTCTAATAGATGTAGAAAGGTTTTAATAAATATAATATCAATGTATATCCAATATATAGACAGTTCGTAATTTATTGTCTTATATCAAATCTTATCCAACCGGCCGTTTCCAAACATTGTTTGGTTTGTTTTGGGGTGGTTTTTTTGGGGCCCTTTTTCGCACGCGATTTGGCTCAGGCTCAGAAAAAAAAAATCTGACAACCCCGAAGACGGTCCTTTTGTTATGCTTGTTCTTGAATGAAAAGTGGGAAAGATGAAAAAGGGGAATGTTTTATTAATGCCGTTAGCAGAACAATAGACAAACTAGGATGGAAGTAGTTAACATGGTTCTGTTTGAAAGCTTATCTTCTTTCATTACGTACCAAAGTGGTAACGTTAAACAGTCGTATTATATCAAAATCTAGCCAAGAGTTCTCGATACGAATCAGACCTAGTGGCCGTATGCATAACCCTTGCTTTAATTAACGTACTTCGTTCACTACGTGAATACTAATAATGTTTTTAGAGTTTCCCGTGGTTACCGCACTGCGTTTACTAACGTATGAATTATGCCTACGGCCCCAGTGTTGTTTAGTATGTCAGGTAGGTCAAGCTAGTAGAATACTGTAGAAGTATGTTGTTGTTGTTGTTGTTGTTGTTGTTGTTGTTGTTGTTGTTGTTGTTGTTGTTGTGAGCGAGAATCTAAATTTCGCGAATGTCGCTAGTTGAGTTTGACTCGCGAATGTCGCTAGTTGAGTTTGACTCGCGAATGTCGCTAGTTGAATTTGACTAGTAAAATGACTTATCACGTCAAAAAACAAACAAACAAAAAAATTCCGTTAAAAAATCTTCAAATGCGTCATCAATCAACCTTTCGGCCCTTTTTCTTAGCAATGCTCTTCATATCAAGTATCTCCATGTTATTCACAGAATAGATCGTATAGGCAGTAAACAATGGGCTATTGACTCCAGTGACTGCAACCATAACGCATGAAAACTATGACTGCTCTTCGATTGTTATCGGCAGTCTTGTGACGTCATTCCTGATTATTCCAGACTTCTTAGCCCATGCACACAAGAGAAAGGTGTCATGCGGGACTTGCGCAAATTAGATTCTCGCGAAAAGTTGGGAAATAACTACTGTACTTCCACAGAAACTGGGGAAAACATTTTACACTAAAATTGCAAATACACAAAGTTGGAGCAGTTTCTTTCAAATAGACACCTTTAACTGGTGATAATGCAGTAATGTTTGAATGGAATAGGACTCAAAATGTAGGAAAAACTGAGAGCTGACCTTAAACTGTGAGGACCGCACGAATAATGATAAGTCTAGAAGGTAGAAGTGATATATCTACCACCAATAGCATTTTGCTTTTTATATCTGTCAGCTTGTACCGAGTACAGAGACATGGGAACAATAACAATGAAAATAATAACAACAATACAATAACAGTATGTTTATTTAACTCAGATAACAGCAAGTTGTAAATGACCAATACAATAACGATGTCCATAACAATTACTTCATTTGCTCACTCATCTAAACTACTCTTCCATCATTCGTTCACTCGCTCGCTCATACTATTACCTCACCTTTTTTCTTTCTCTATCTCTCTCTTTCTCTCGCGCTCCCTCTCTCTCTCTCTCACTTTCACACACACACACACACACACACACACACACACACACACACACACACACACACTTACCCATTAACGCGTTGACGCATTAACGCGCATTAACGATGGGATCTCACAACATAGTAAGAATTAGACTACATTGGTGCATCAATGCTGACTGCACCCTGTAGCTTTCAACATGCAGAGTTAAAGTAAGCTTTACAATGGTGGGAGATCCCATTCGTTAAGTTTCAATTATCTTAGATTATCAGCATCATAAAACTTTGTATAAACATGCATCAGGGACATCAAGTCTTGTCTTAATTATTTTGACAAACGGATGGGAAAGCAGAAATTACCATACCACGCTCGAGTAGACTAAACTGTTTTCGATGACGAATGGCGTTGTTTTGATGTGATGCGATTCTTGGCTACTGTGTGATTTCATGAGGATATTATGCATGATTTTTATTTAACGATGTAGAAACCGGAAGATGTACTGTTACATGCAGAATTTATTTCGTAATCACCTCCCCTGCCATTCTTGCGTCACCGCATTTATTTCCCCTTGTCCCCAAAAGCCCTATTAACCTATGCTTCTTTCTCTTCTCATGTTGTTCGCAGGATTTTTATGAGACGATCTAAAAATCTAGCCATAAACTGCAACAATGCGTTTCCTCCACAGGGTTGGGCAGATTCAAATCCTACACGTTTCGAATCCACATTCTAATCTGCATTCGATTCCAAGGGAAGAGGGGATAGTTTTATGGAAATTGAGCTTGTACTTTTTAGAGTCACAAGAAAATTGACGTTAGATTCTTGATGGGGTCTTTTTAAATGCATTTTCACTTTGAATTATACTCAAATATTGCACCTGTACATTTGGACAGAGACCCAAATGTTGATATGACATACAAATTTCATGTAAACCGAAACTTTCTTTTCTTTTTTATTTCCTGGCAACCGAAGAATTCGAATCCAGATCAAGTTTAATATTCGATTCCAGATTCTACCCAGTGTAAGAGGATTCAATGGATTCGAATCCAGATTACAATCTTGCCCATCACTATTCCTCCAGTGTTAATGTCGTTCGGAATAACAGCAATCATTACTGAAAAAGAGATGCAAGGAAGCGAACCGTGAGCGGTCATAAATTATTCGGTGCTTGCCTTCTTCAGAGATCGATTAACCGAATGGACCTTCGTAATCGATAAATTTGATGATCAATGAATGTCCCTTGCCACCTTTTGCCCTGGTACCGAGTATTATTATTGCTAGTCGGTGATGGTGTCACGAAATGGCAAACAGATCTATAGGAGAATGTTTTCTTAGGTACTTTGGGCTGGATTGGAACTTTGAGGGGCTGGAGTATTGGGTTCAACTGATGTGGCGGATCTAGGAACTCTCCGTAGAGATTGGGGTTGGGAGGGGAAAGGGGAGGGAGATCACATAGTGAAAGAGAGAGAGAGGGAGTGAGAGCAAGAGAGAAAGAGTGAGGGGGAGAGAGAGTGAGAGAGATTATGAGAGAGGGAGCGAGAGAGAGAGCAGAAGAGAGAGAGTAAAAGAGAGTGTGAGTGAGAGAGGGCGAGAGATAGTGAGACAGTGAGAGAGAGAGAGATAGTGAGAGAGAGAGAGATTGAAAGAGAGAATGTGAGAGAAAGAGTAAGAGAGAGAGCGAGAGAGAGAGTGAGAGAGATAAAACGAGAGGGAGAGAGCGGGTGAGTGTGAGAGAAATTGAGAGAGAGAGTGAGACAGTGAGATAGAGAGCAAAGCGGGGAGGCTTTGACAAAGTTGGCCTCCTCTTCTAGATCCGCCCCTGCTTTCAATGATTACGACAAAGACACATTGAAAGGAACAGGGGGCGTTCAGTACATGAACACGAACAGACGACAGCACATAATTAAACAACAGGAACATGAACTATTTTAATTAAGCACCAACCCCAACACTGCGGTAGATGTTCATTATGCACACTGAACAAATATTCACAGGTGAATGCAGTGTACATACCTATAACATTAATATAAGGTACATGTATACCTAGGACCAGCAAAAGTTCATAGAGAGGAGGTTCATAGAGAGGAAGTTCATAGTGAGAAGATAGCTGTTACAGCACTTGGTAATAACCAGAAAATTGGACTATATGAAAATACAGTGGAGCACGCTTAATACGCACACGCCTAGTGCGTAAACTCGGATACTGAGTACAATCTTCTTGGTCTTGGGTTTGATTCTCTACGGGTATGTGTGGTTAAGACGTATTTCTGTTACTATGTACACTTTTGGCCGGCCCCAATGTGTACGCAGTATTCGTGCTCCATTGTAGTAAACGAAGTAGTAGAGGACTTCAACAGAAAGTTATATACGTATTGCCAGAAATCCATTGAGATCTTCCCGCGAAGGGTCAAATCCTGCCGATGTTGTTGCTGCTGCTGTTGTTGTTGTTGTTGTTGTTGTTGTTGTTGTTGTTGTTGTTGTTGTTGTTGTTGTGGACAAGATTTTGTCATGCTAAGCCATCTGACCTCAGACATAAAGTAAAGACTTCACAGCTCGAAACAGGTCCACACTTCTATTTATATTCAAGAAAATTAAATTACAGTATACTTAACAAGACAAGAAAAATTCCATAGCGCATATAAAGAGCCAGATACCAGTTGGAAATATTAGACTAAATGAAAAGAGTAAACGAAGTAAGCTAGTAGAAGACAAAAAGAGAAAAATCGAGAACTTGCGCATTAACGACGGGATCTGTTACTACCATAAGAATAACATTCGTGCATCTCTGCTGAATGCAATCCAATCTTAGTGGCGTTCAATATTCAGATGTAATGTAGCTCTTACGATGGTAAGAGATCCCATCGTTAATGCGCAAGTTCTCAAAACTTGCAGCCAGTCATCACGAAGCATAATGTCACCAAACTACGAGACTACGAGCTGAGATACCAGGCTCTGAAGGAGACTAGGGCTCTCCGGCAGCAAATGCTTGTTTGGTGCGGAAATCCTGAAAAAAATAACATTGATATTATGGGCTAACGAGTTTTTATAAGACATGTTACATGAATTTAATAGAATTAAATTCTTCTTAAATCGTGCTGTACTTAAAATTTTTTTTTCGTTTCCGTGGAATGACCACTTCAAACAATTACATTCGGGTCAGAAAAAGACTTAAGTAATCCATTTTCTATGTCACACCTATAACTTGATTTAGCCAAAATGCGTTTTAAGCCGCAGTTTGACTGCCTGCAAAACAGTTGGGTGAGCAACTTGAATGAGCGCGCAGAGTAGTGAAGACGAAGGCGTAGCCAGGACGTTTTTGTTTGTTTTTGGTTGTTGTTTTTTTTTTTTGGGGGGGGGGGGG
>JAWQUT010000227.1:913630-924423 GCA_033807755.1 Ellobium chinense
CCCTTCCCAACCAAAAAAAAATGTACGACTCTAAATAAGGGGAAGAAATGAAAAAAATTAGTCCCTCCCGCCTCTTATGATGGGTCCTTAATGTGATATAGGACCAATGTACTTAAGACCAATGTACTTAAGAGCAATGTACTTAGGACCAGTGTACTTAAGACCAATGTACTTAGGACCAATGTACTTAGGACCAATGTACTTAGGACCAATGTACTCAAGACCAATGTACTTAAGACCAATGTACTTAGGACCAATGTACTTAAGCTAAGCCCTGCCAGAATGTAGACCTACTCCTCTACCCCTAGCTTACTTCATGTTTTCTTTTTCATGTATCTCTGAAGTGCAATGTTTATGTTTAATTTCTGTGTCCTTTAAAACACTGGGACATTTACAGATTCGTACAGTGAAACTTCGATGGACGGATTCATTATTGCTTTATCATTTCATTATTCAGGTTGAATTTAATAATGAGTACAGCTTAAAAAGAAGTGCTGGATACACGATCCTAGGCATACTTTATATCGAGGTTTTACCGTATTTATTAAAGGCGATATGTTGCAAGCTGCAAGAATCTTACCTGAAAAGGAACAAAAACTACACTATCTGAACAGTAGTAAGCAAATTTTCTCTCAGACTGTTGGCCACTCTTTTTAAAAACTTCTCTCTTTACATTCACTATGGATGCACAGCGCCCAATAAGAGCGCCTAATATTTGAGAAAGTGTACAGGCTCTCAGATAATCGGCGAAGAGAACGTCTAGTTAACGCTGACAAAAATCGTAAATGGTTCATATGTGAAATAGGATGAGGGGTGATGTTTGAACATTTTAGAAAACATTAAATATTAATTAAATTGTTTTAGACAAATAGATAACATGTTGGTAATCTCAGATTCTTAGATTACATGAACGCTACGCCCCTGCTGTCCGAAACTATTGGAGCTATCGATGCGCCACTTTGTGAGAAATATAGAGCTCGCTTTGAGCATCCGGATAGCAGTCTCAGCTAAAACATCTAAAATGTCGCATAGGCCCCCCACGTGAGAGGGGCGACGGTGTCGCTGGTTCTTACGTCACATGTGAAATTGCACCACATACATGGACAAAACAGTAATGGACGAAGTTAGGATAATTGACGTTAATTGCATTGCCCTGTATACACGAGACTTTACGCTTTGTTCGGTGAATGGCACTAATTGGACACGTGGTCAACCTCACATGTATTCACGTCAACGTGAGCAAATACTGTCATGAGGAGCATGCACTTATTCTCCCTTCACATCGTTGTACTGCTAACTCCGCTTAATCGCAAACCTCTGCTTTAAAAAAAAAAACACCAGTTTTATAGTGTTAAGGAAATACGCATATTGCAAAAGCCTTGGTAATGACTTAGAGCTGTAGAGATGGCAAAACGCTTTGCAAGTCGTAGAGCCATATTTGGGTTAGACTGATCCAATAATCACTGGCCATTTCGGAGGAAACTCAAAGTCTAAGTTTCCAAAAAGCCAAACCTACAAATCAGTGCATACATGTACAAGACTTCAACAGTAGATACAGAGCAAACATCGTAAACTAAACATAATTTGATCATCAAACTTCAAGCTGCGACATCCCATCTTTACCGTCTAAAGCAAGCCCTGTCTAAGACTAAGAATGGTTGTGGATACTGCTTGTACTCACATGGGTTTGCTCACATTTTTCAATAACAGACGTTTGTATATCAATTTTCTTTACTGTATTATTGGGACTGACAGTATACTAGCATTCTAGTAAACATTTTGATTGTTAGTTAAACATAACTGACTCTGTCAAAACTACATTTTGAATAGATCTATATTATTGTATATGAATATGTGTGAGTAGGTATGCGTGCGTGTGTGTATGCGTGCGTGTGTGCCCCTGTGTGTGTGTGTGTGTGTGTGTGTGTGTGTGTGTGTGNGTGTGTGTGTGTGTGTGTGTGTGTGTGTGTGTGTGTGTGTGTGTGCGTATGCGTGTGTGTGCGTATGCGTGTGTGTGCGCGCGCGCGTGTGTATGTGTTCAGGTACGAGTGTTTTCTCATACTTATTGTACTGAAGTGAGCTTACGTGCATATCTGAGAGAATGTTAAAATGTCAAAACGCCTATAGCCCACCTCGGGGATTGGGCGCTATACAAATACAATTTATTATTATTATTATTATGCAAGATTCCTATGTAGAATGAAATGTTTTCCTCCTGAAAATCGGGGAACAGGGGAAGAGGCGTTCCGAAATGTACTATGCCATATAACTCAAATTGGTGAAGTATTCTCATCATGCTTCTTCTCCCTGAAGCGGATCTTTAAGGCTGCTCAGATGAACCCTTCTTGTTGTTTTTTTTTGTTTTTGTTTGCAGTTTGGTGTTCTAATATAAATGGGGGTTTGTCGCTCCAAAGCAAGACAACTGATTTTTGCAGTCCTGTGCGTTAAATGGGGGCTGTCCCAAGAAGCCTTAGATTCAGTTGAAGCCACAGGATTTCCTCTTTTCCGTTTTTGACTCTTATCGTTGGAGTGTAGTGAAATTTTCTTTACAAAAACAATTACTGGATAATCGCAACTATTTTCCCATGCTCCAGAGGTGTTGCAATTGAGTGGAGTTAATGTATATCTGATGTTTGTGTTTGGTCAACATCGTTGCCATTGCGTTTTGCAGTTGTGTATGAAATATTGACAAGTACATGTTCGTACATAATAATAATATATGAGCTGTGTGCTTTTCTCAGGCATGTGGTGTCTTTGTTGTGTTTTTTTTTTCAATGCTCATCAAATAATCAATTTCTCTCCTGGCATACCCTTTGTGTTTGTCAGTGTATGCTGATTAATCTGGCCACTTCCTAGGTTCTGTTGATTGGGTCAGCTCCACCAATGGCTTATTCAGTATGAGAACAGGATTAATGCAGGAGATTTGCTATCATTTGCCTTGAGAAAGCATTTTATTCACATTTTCTTCAGTCCACCTGTCTGTAAAATGGGTACCTGGCTTTGGCAGTGGAAAATATCAGAATGCTAGCGATCAGTGTCTGTAAATGGCAGTGGCACTGCATACTCCCCAGCATCAAAGTGGCGGCAGTTCCCTTTCATCACTCTTAAATATTACAGTGTGTACAGGGAGCTGAAGAAGTTCTAGAGTGATCAGACCAACTGGGGTAATAATAGTGTGAAGTCACGTGAGCAGACATAAGCCTGGATATGAGACTTGTAAACTGTATAATGATTATTATTATTATTATTATCATAATAAAGTTTTTGTACTCTAGATGGTAATGCGGAACAAACTGTACATTTTGTTTTTCATATTGAGTAATACCTTAAATTCACCGACACTTTCATTCAGTGATACATATTGGGCCAAATACTTGCAAAAAGTGTTCTAATGCTCCATAAATTTGTTACCATTTATTTTGAACACACCATGAGAAACATCAAGAACTTGAATTCCCAGAGACCCAATTTATAAATTTAGGTTACTCCTATATCACTATGACTCTCATGTGAATAAGTACCTGGTTTTGGTGCTGGTGGTACCAGGCGCTGTGCTGTGGTGACTGGCAATGACATTATTATTGACTTCAAATGTAATATGTGTATATGTATGCTATTCTATGCCGATCAGTATTATGAATAAGGTATACAGTGGACACATTTAGCATGTAAACACGGATACTGAGTATAGTAGTTTTTGTCCTGATATTTCATTTCTGAGGTTACGTATCTGGTTAATATGTATTTCTTTCAATAAGTACTCTTTTGGTCGGCTCCAAGGTGTACAAATTAAGATTATATAAAATTAAACTTTTATTAAAAACAGTTTTATTATCCATGCTCTATTGTATAACATTATATGGCATTGTAAACCAGTTTACCTATGGAGTTAATAAAGTCTTATATTCCTGCATGTGTGATGCGAAAGTCAACTTCACTTGCCACATCCCATCCAACCCAGAGAAGTGAATGATTGGACATGACCCAAACCGGTTTCAAAGCGTTCAGTCAGCATGACCTGGCAAGGCAATGCTGACAGGCAACGGTGCTGGAGGCTTAGCATTATGTAAGTTAACACATTACTTACAGTGAAGCATTACAAGCTTACATTCTGGGGAGCCACTCTACAAATGTAGGCTGTAAGGCTTTTGAGTTTGTGGAGCAATCTGATGCAGCAAAATAGGCCCCAGCATATAATATAAGTTAAGAAAGTTCTAGTGATCAAAGTAACAACAGAACCCCAAAACATACTCATATACACAAGCATACTCTACTAACTTAAGTTATATGGATGCCTTAAGTTTTGATGGCAAAGTATCAATTCCTTGACAGTCACATCATAAAAAAAGTTTTCTTCTACAATACCGCCTTTAAATGAAACATTAAAATAATTATAGGCATTGTATGTTAAGTTTCCAAATACAGTCGAAATCTGTTCACAAAATCCTTCCTTTAACTCTTGTAGCCAGAGGCACTGCAGGTCCAGCCTCCAGTTGGCTGTGCGACCACGGTTACAGATAATGACCATAGCACATGATGTCTACTGGCCAGTCAGCTGACACCATGATGCAAAATTCTATTGTCACACCCAGCACTCAGCAAAGAGATGCGGATATATTCTATAGCTGCATTCAAGTGTAGCGAGTGGACAGCAGAATTAATTCTATCATTGTTTCACAAGGATTAACATAGTTTTGTACTTAGCACAGTCATGTTCAACAATCCTGGCTGCCATTTTTCCTTTCAAAAAAAAGCACACTGGCTGAAACAAAACTTCTAACATACTTTCAAAATTTGACCTGAGGTGTAGTCGTGTTACAAGAGTTCCACTGTCTACTTGAGGTTTCAGGTCTGTTGTTAAGTCCTGGTGTATACAGCTAACAAAGATCAACATGAACTCAATCCACAAGACAAGACAACGACAGGTCATGATAAAATATTTATTTACATTATTGTACAGACTGTTCACCTCACATCTTCTAGCCTCAATCTCAGAAATAATGTAAATATTTCAGCCACACGGGTATAAAATGTGTTTTACTCATGACACATAGTCATTGTGCAGTTTCACTACCTAAAAGCCAAGAAATAAACTTTAGGGACTTTCTAGGCCCAGTTTTTCAGATCTGTATTTTGGTTTTCTATTCTGCTATTCTTGTAAAGAGTATGTACAAGAAGTTTCCCGATCTTGGCTTACTGCACAGGAATTTCAATGTAAAATATTTACAGTGTCCATACACATACACAACCATGTGTTCAACTCACTTAGCACAATGTTCATGCATAGATCCATTTTCACGTACAAAACTAGGCTCCTCATCAAAGGGCTCTAAGTGAGCCTTTACAAGTGGCTGCTGGTGATGTTCAAAACATGGAACTGTTTTGCATCCAAGACATTAGGTGGTGGTGGTGGTGATTAGGGGAAGACACAGGTATATCATATGAGCCCAGAGCCTGAATTATCCAGCCAGGCATCCTGGCATCATAACAATTGCCTGCCCATTCCCAGAGGCAATCCTAACCTAAGTCTAGGCACAGCTGCACACACACAGCATAAAAAGACAGTCATGCCATAACATATGTCATCGATCATGTCATCGATATTGATGAACAATGTCTTATTTCACAGAAATGAATTCTGAAGAAACATATGATCTACAACCAATTTGTTAGCATGAGCAAACCAATTCCTCATAAAATGGATAAGACTCGTTTAAGTTATGGGCTCAAAACTAGTTAAATAGTTTGAACAAAATGAGACCAATATTTCTATTTAAAATATTCAGTGGAACATGACTCTATTCACCAATGAGGACAATGTGTTAAACAGCAAAACTCCCAAACATACTCATATACACAAGCATACTCCACTATTAAGTTACATGGGTGCCTTAGCTTTTCAGGGCAACAGATCAATCCCTTTAACAGTCACATCATAAAAAGTTTCTGCCACAATACTGCCTTTAAAATGAAGCATTAAAATATAGGCAGTGAGTTAAAATACTGACTCCATGAGCTGCATACAATCACCAACTCTGATACTCACTAAAAGACCCTTTTCAGAAATTCATTTTTCTATCATTCTCTTTTCACCAGACAAGCACATGTAACAAAAGCACCCTTTTTCCAGGGCCACTTCTTCATTAATATATTATGACCATTTGCTTACAAAATTTCATTAGTTCCCATTTAGTCCCACCCCTAAAAATCAAAACATTTTTTCCTTAAATAATAATTCAGTAAATCCTTTGATGAGCTGACTTATAAGTCGTATATTCATCTTCAGTGGCTCTCAGAATTTTAAACAATTTCTTGACTCTAAAGTTCAGCAGATCAACACCTGCAAGTTTATTTCTTGTGGGACACCTTGTCATAGATTCAGGGATGTCTCTCCTCCAAACATTCCTGTTAATCCTTAGAAACAGTGGAACTATTGATTCCATGATCTCTCGTGACAGTGCCTCTGTCAAAATTTTAGAAACTGTTTGAAAAGCACATGACTGGACACTGCACAAAAGCCAGAGATCCTGATTTCAGGCAGCAAAATATGGCTTGCTTCTCAGATCCACAAAATCCTTTTGAAGTCAGTGCATGTCCTCCTGTTAAAGGATCCCAAAATGTCTCCCATAACCAGCCATCCTGCCTATAAAATCAGCAGTTCCTAGGAGGAATCACCACAAGGCCATAAAAGTTAAAAAGCAGCATCATAGAGGAGGTAGTCCCCCCCCTCAACGTCCATAAATATTACAGTATGTACAAGCAGCTGCCAACCTGCACTAAGCACCAGTGCCTTTGAGTAATCAGACAGAAAAGTCTTGTCTTTCAAAAAACAGAATGCACACTCTCCATTTCTCACAACATACTGGAGTCCACATCTGAAAGATAAGAAGGAGAAAATGCTACATCATCAGCTTTAGTCAATACTCTGTATTGAAAACAGCCCTTATCCATTGTTTCTGCCTTATAATTCCATGGTTGCCAACTATTCAAGCGCTCCAGGCCTGAAATTTTTTTCACCTGCCGCAGGTCAATGTAACGTGCCATACTTAGTGGCTAGGGAAATACGCCCATAAATCTTACCCTTCTTTCTTACCCCCTCCCTCTGTTACATTAAATTAATAACAACAACATTTTATCATTAAGAACTGGCTAGGACATTGCAGGAAACTTTCACAAGGCAAGGCTTGCATTTTCAGATAAAGTCTTTCAAATATCAGTGACATACAATGTCCATATCATATTTATATATTTACATGTTGAGGAAAACCGGTCTAATGTTTGGTTGCATCAGTACCATCATCCGTACAAGAGCATCTTGCCGCAGTGGACACACCATACCACCCCAGGTTAAAACGGCTCCTTCAGCCACTGGGCTGACTGGGACCATGGCCGGCCTAAATTGTCAAGTTCTCGTCTCCACTCCCATCGCCAGGCATTGCTACATTTTGGGTCCTGTTTGTCTTTGGCAATAGCGCGTGCATCACCAAAGTTTGCATATCCTGATGGCATAATGTGGACACTCAGGCAAACAGTCACACCTAGATCTACAACTGCAACTGAACTAGAGTGGCGAGTCAAATCGGGATGAAATTATGCAGGCTGGTTTCGATTACAGATATTATTGAATCGGCAGCCAAAATCTGTCTAGATTTCTAACTCCAAGCAACTCGATTACTACTTAGAATCTGTATGTTGTCGTCCTCGTCAGGGTGTGTCGTAAGTAAAGGGCCGCTACTCCCAGAGAGGAAAAAAAAAATGGATTCTTTGAACGCGCCGTACTTCGCTAAATTCGCGTTGTTCACGGACAGAATAACGCATTTTCCGCTCAGTCGTGCCGGTTTTCAGNTGTCGTAAGTAAAGGGCCGCTACTCCCAGAGAGGAAAAAAAAATGGATTCTTTGTACGCGCCGTACTTCGCTAAATTCGCGTTGTTCACGGACAGAATAACGCATTTTCCGCTCAGTCGTGCCGGTTTTCAGACCCGGTCCGGCTTCGGCCGGCCCCGCCAAGCCGGAATTCCAGCCCAGGCCGGAACAGTTGGCAACCATGTAATTCTGAGGAAACAAGCAAACCCTATATAATCTGTATATTGGGGCACACTTAATACGGTAGTGCCTGGTACCTAAACATGGATACTGAGTACAGTTTTACAGTGTCACTGATTTTTCTCCCCTAAGGGTATGTGTATGGTTAATATGTATTTCTGTTAATAAATACACTTTCAGTTGGTCCCAAGGTGTATGCATTATCCATGCCTCACTGTATTTTATTGAACAAACTAAACACCATGGGTCTGAAAGGCTTGTAAACAGAATGGCATAACACTGATGTACATAGTGAGGCAAACATTAACTCTAAGAGAAACTGCTGAGCAGACATTTCCTTCTCTTTAGAATATCCATTCAGAATTTTTTTTTTTTAAGCATTCTGCATGTGCATCCATTAGTATTTGTTTCTCAAATAAAGGTAGCTGCTGGTAAGAAGGTGCTGGCAAGAGAGGTCTGCATATATAAGGATTTTAAATGACGCATAACAAAGATTCAGAGAAACTGCTATGCAGTAAGTTTCACATTTATACAAGATCCATTAAGGATTTTTTTGTGTGCATCAGCCAAGATAATTTTCCTCATATCACTGAAAGGTTTAAAGTTTCTTTTTAAAGAACTTGCTCATAGTAAATCGAATGGCTCAATTTATTATATATACCAAATTACTTATATGTCTACACAGAGAGCACATGGCTGATGTTTTGGTGAGATATCAAAACATTGCAGCATTTTGATAACATACCACCTTCAGATTGAGCTTTTGAGGGTATGTTATCAGAGGAACGTGCTATCCAGAGTGCTTTGCCCAAGGAAAGGAGGGCATTGTGGTTTAGCAGTGGTCATGTTATCAAGATCCCACCATCAGCTCACCACATGTGGTACATAGCCCCCTTTCACAATCTGGTCACCTTCCGCTACACTTTATCTAACATTATGGCCACACAGCAAGGTTTGGGGCCCGGTTTGAGGACCATTTCGCAAGAAAATTCAAAGATAAATTCCCAGAGAATTCAATGCTTTTCAAAGGGTACAACAGCATGTATCAGATTCAGTTCTTATGAGATTGTCAGCCATACTGCTGCAAAATCTTGCAGCTACTGTGCTAGTACTGTAGTGATTTTCAAAGAGATTTTCTATAAATTACGAATTTCTGAAGATTTTACCTCCAAAAATAGTCCAGAACAATTTCAAGGGGACATATAAACCCTGACATATTCACATCTTCAAATGCAAGGATTGCAGCAGCTAATGGCAAAATTTTTAGACACCATGAGTATGGTATGGAACTCCGTTCAAAACTGAAATTATTTCATCATTCTTTTTATTTGTTCCCTCTTTTATTTGTATGTATCTGATTTAATTTTCAGTTTTCTGTAATCATTGGCATTCTGCCATCCCTGCGCACATTCTACAATATAAAGAATCCAAGAAAACCAGTGACTTGGATATCAAGTAGATACATTCTTTTGAATTCTCTCACCTGAGTCAAAATCCAGCTTTTTATGAGTACTTGAATCTCCCAGGCCTTCAATGTCTACGTCTCCTTCAGGTGCATTCAGGGCACTTAACGTCACCTCTAAAAAGAGAGATGTATTAAAGCTGTCACATGAGCTGGACAAATAATGACATACATTTTATCATTCCTTGTTTCTAAAAGAGAGATGAGAAGCGTTACCAGCATTCTGGATGACCTGAGCCTAAAATGTGAAGTTAGGGAAGAATCTGGTGAGGGAATCAGCCTCAATATCACTGCTGCACGAGATTTATAAAAAAGTACTTAAAACAATCTTACAGCTATCAAACAGCAATTTCACAGAACATAATTCATATCAATGTACATATTGGTAGAGAAGCAATAAACAACATTTACTTCACTGGACGGTACTGTAGCAAGGACAGGTATATTAGACTGTGAGATGTGATTCTGAGGCTGAAATCACTGAAAGAAGAATGCATTCATGACAACTCTGGCACTGTTTGCTTTCCAAGCAAAGCCCAATATGAAAGCCTGAACAGAGAAAGTGACTAATGAAATAAATGTATATTACATGACTGGTCTTGCTACCAAGGCACAGTCAGTTCTGTGAAAAGATGAGAAAGAAAGAGAAAAAGAGAAGACTAAGCTCAACATAAGCATTACTACCATAAAAATATCTAGTAGATAAACTTCTTCTTGATCTAACCAGTTGATGTTTCCTGCCATGGTGAGCACTGTTGTTTTATTTTTTGTTTTTTCTTTCTTGCCCTACAACAAAACAGCTCTCCAAGGAGCACTGAAAAGGTCTGATTATATGCACTCCATGCTTCACTTCTATCCATCAAAAAAGATGTAGTCACACTATACCAACTGACAAGAGTTAAGGTAGATAACTGATTTTATTTTGGTCTTGAACTATAGAAGGTTACAGGCCTGTAATTGTACTTTCACTTTGTGGTAGTCCTACAACTTAGGGGGTATATTTCATCTCCCCTTTTCCCTCTTTTGGCATGCCCTGCTTCCAGTAATAAGGGCTCCAGGGGGGGAATTTTGATATCATGGGAATCTGTGTCCATTTTACTTTATTTTACCAGGCACTATTTAGCCCTGGGCTGGAACTGCCAGCTCAAGGATGTGCTCAGGTGGAAGAGGAGGGGTTTGGCATTGACCAGTGAAAAATGTAGGGTCTGTTTACAAATAGCAACCAAGCTCAAAATTTCAATGGGCTTGCTAGGGTTGGGTAAGTCTTAAAATTTGGGCCACATAATG
>JAWQUT010000227.1:927049-940738 GCA_033807755.1 Ellobium chinense
TAACCTCGAGATATGCAAATTTTAAGGTCAAAAAATACAAAAGTAGGATCCGGGTTTATAAACAAAACAAAATACCATAATATCTAGGATTCCAAGCTATTTTCAAGGGCGTATCAGTCGAGGCGAGCGTAAAAAATAGGTTGGATCCATATAGATACATATAGTGCCAGGGGGGCTCCGCCCCCCTGCGACCCCCCGCAAACGGACGCTCCCAAGGTCGCGTCCTTGAACAGTACTCCGTAAAAATATCTATCATTGTTCCGGCCAGGGAATAAGTGAAACTTTTGGGTCTTACCTCGTATTGAATGAGGTCGGCAAAATGGCGTCCCTGGAGGCCGCCGAATCACCAGTTCGCCTAATTAAATTGGATTTATTACAAAGATTTTGAACCAAGCACCTTTTTAGTTCAATTACAGTAAGTATTGATTTGGACACCAAACCTCTAGAAATATATTTTGCTTGTGTAGGTGTTTTAGTTAAAATTTGGCTGGTTGTTGCATGCGGAAATCTTCCCAAATTTTGACAGTGTTTTTTTTTTTTTAAGTTTTATTCTCATATTCTGTCTGGTTTCTCGGCAGAAAAGTAAGGGTGGATTGGTGCATGTTACATTAATTTTGGAGGGAGAGTTTGCAAGTAAAGGGACGAATCATCCGATCGTGCAGTCTGAAAAAAATGCTGAAGAATGCATCATAAAAGGCATAACCTTGATTCCTCATGATAAGACAGACCCAGCATTTTCTCTAGACCGCTTGACTCAATGACTGCACAAATTTCAACGTGCAAAGTTTTAAAAATTGAAACTTGAAGACTAGACTAGACTAGATAATCCCACATTGGCCATATCATTTTATCAGGATATCTGGATCTACAAGACTAGATCTACTTTCGGCTCTCTCTCGGGACAGCACCGCTGTGGAAATGATACAGCTCATTGGGTCTTGGTGGAGTACTTGGACTAGTCATCGAATCAGTGCTGTCAAGCGTCATGACTCAAGGCCCTACCTGTCAAAGTCAAGTGTCATGACTCAAGGCCCTACATTCACTAGTCATTTGACCTGTGTCGGCTTAGCTTAGTTAGGTGCGCAGACACAGATAGAACTTACTCGATGTCATCTGACTTTATTTAGAGCATGCTTCTTTCAATTTTACTCCCTAAGCCTCATAGACTAGTTGATCCATACCTGTGGCCAAATGCAGAATCTTTGTATTAATTAATGCATTGCAGCAACAACAGAAAGTCCTTACAACTTTAGTATAGTAGTGTTGACCATAGTATTTTTTAAAGCATAGACCGGCCACACAGATACTGATGTTTACACTATCGATAATGGGTGATGAGTAACCCGATACAAGCTGTCTCACTAAAGGTTCACTTTCAAATAATGAGCAATCTATTATCTATAATCATACTTTAATAAAAACGTGTACCTTCGCAGATGAACTCATTTTCCAAAGTAGATATTCCCCTTTATATTTACTGTGGACAGATCAGATGAAAGTACTTTCCTTTCTGGCGGCACGGAAGTTAAACTTTATCAAGTTATCTCTCTTTGTGTTTGGATCAAATAAAAAACACCTACCGGAGTAGATACGATTTTAAACAACTACAAACAAACAAAAAAAATGCAATTGCTATACTACAGTATTAGGCTTAGGATGCGATGCACTGTTTTTAGGCCACACCCAAATCTCAATAGCACTGCAAAGAAGAAGAGGGATGTTGAAGGGAGACAGATATTATGATCAGATCTCTAAGCAGAGGGCCCTCGCCGCCAGGACAGGGTCCAATCCTTCAGCTGAAACACTGCTAGTGTTACCGTTGGAGTCCCTCCCTCAAGCTGAAATTCCTGTTACTGCCCATTCTTACATCAAGATCAAAACTGGACTGTTGTTCCATGATATTCCTTCCTATCGATACTTGTTCCACAAACAATTATCAAGCTGTTTGTCAAAGTTTCTCCGCTTATCACCTTTTTTCCTTCGCACAGGTTTATTTGGTCTTACTTTGATCCGCAAACTAACTCTCAATACTTCTACGGTGTGATGTACTGTAACGTCACATCCCTTGACCATATTCCCCACATTTTCATTCTTAGTAGACAGTAGACTAAGCATAAAAGTAACGCAGCCTTCTTTCTTTCCTAACAGATGTGACCATTCTTTTCATATCATGGAAATTATTCTTATTATAAAGTATAATGAATATGGCATTGGTTGTCTACCGAATAAATCACTGGACTGTCCAGTCAGTCCTTTCTCTTTTCGTAGCTTCATCTTCAGCCACAAGAGGGTGAGTGTACAAGCCAGAGAATTTCTAGAAGAACATGCAGTTTTTAAGATCATAAATCTTCACGTGGACTTATATGCGCCAGTAATTACTACGGCCATCGGAAACACATAAAATAATTCAGTCAAGCTTCGATAACCTCCACAGCTACTGTAAGAAGAACAGCAAGTGGTCATTCCCAAAATATAGTAAGTAAATTCGGTCATGTTTCAATGATCTCCTATTGACAGAAATACAGCAGTACTTTGTGAAGTTATCATATCAATATTACTCATTTTACTTTAAAGGTTATTTTGTGTGTGTGTGTGTGTTTTTGTGTTGTTGTTTTTTTTATGAAGACTAGTCTAAGCCTAATAAAATATTACTGAATTCTTAAAAAAAACAAACGCTCAGTAGGAGAAGCTATATTATATACATTACTTCCACAAGTTGGCCAAATGTTGTTTTGTTGTTGTTGTTGTTGTTTCATTTTTTCCCCGTATGACATGCTCGAGCTCCAGTTGTTTTTTTTAATTGTGAATTAGACCATGTATTTATACTTTTGTGGGTTTATTGTCAATGATGATGTATTGCAAATCTACAGTGTTTATCCCACCATTCTTTTTTTTTCTTTTATATGATGTTATGACCCCTCCTATACCGCCCAGTACGATCTGAGCATGATCGGTAAACTTATTAAAACTTTGTTAAAAACATGTTAATCTCATTACATTCATTAGGCAGAGGGACAGATCCCCTACGATCTAATGGAATTCTTAAGATGGCCAGAGATCTCATTGTTAATGCGCAAGCTCTCAGAAAACTTTGAAACTTGGGAGCGTAGCTAAAGCCTGTATATTTTAACTCTCTTTCGGCACAGAGCAAACATGTTGGGCATCTTGATCAAGTATGGTGTACCAGCCTGTGGAGTTGCCGTTCTTGCTCTGATGATATTCCCCTTGACCTTCCTGATTGTGTTTGGCGCATTAGTTGCCCTTGGCGCTATAGTGACGTACATTGTCGTCATTTATCGGTCTGACGCCGATGTACAGCTATTGCTCAAGACCAAGTATGGTCTGCCTATAAGTGAGTACCTGTGTATCATCCAGTGCTACTTTTCATATCTATGCATGGTTAGACTTTAGTGGTGATAACACAGCCGGAAGTCCCTAACCTAAGTTCTAAAACTAGCCCTCTAAATCTGCTGACCATTGAGACAGGATCCAAAGCCCTCAGTGCCCATCTAGACGGGGTCCCTAACCCTAGTGTCCATCGAGATGGGGTTCTTAACTCAAACGCCCATCGAGGCAGGGTCTCCAACCCTAATGTCTATGGAGACAATCCTTAGACCTGTTGCCCATCGAGACGGAGTCCTTAACCATAATGTATAATAACTGAGACGTGGTCCCTATCTCTAATGCTCATCGAGATGGGTTTCTTAACCATAATGCCCACGGGAAAAGGATTTTTACCCTAATGCCCATAAAAGCCATCGCCGCTAAATGTAAAGTGGGCCCTGTACATGGATTCAGTTTATGAATAAAATTCAAGAGAGTCGTGAGGTCCTCGGAGATTGCAGCACTAGTGGAAACCGCCACTGGACACAAGAAGACTGAATTGAATGCACAGGTACTGCATATTCTTCATCTGTCTATTCTGTATCCTATAACATGAAAGTGTCGATAGTAACGCCAAAAGTTCTAGACTAACAAGTGATCAGAATGCGTGGATACTGCATAGTATACATTGTTTGCCTCACTATTTTCACTCTGTTTGACTTCCAGTTGGCCTAAATCGACTTTCAAGTCATTATAATTATTGTCGCTGAGTACTCTTGCTTGTCACTACCATCTCTATGTGTAATCATTAATCAAGTACAAGGTTTGGGTTCGCATGTTGGTTTCAGCAAAAAGTATAAATTGGCAAGAGGGGCCTTTTTCACTGAATCGTGAACCTAACATCTGGTATTTTTATTTTTAATATGCGCAAAGCTGCAGCCTTGTCATGAATTAACTATAGAGGAGGACGCTAGATGAGACAGGAACGACGGTAATTTTACTAAGTAGGCATTTCATCTGAGGTTTGTTTCACTCTCAGTGCACTTCAAATGCTCTCTCTGGATACGCGCTGAGCACGGCTCACTGTGAGCTTGTAAAGTGTCATTCTTCCCTATGTATACACGTGCCCACTGTTCATTTTAAGCTGTGACACTGTAGATCATTTTACTAAGAGTATCGATTTGTTATGTAAAAAAATTTTGAAACTAAGTTTTACGAAAAGATTTCCTAACGCTTTATGCTCTTAATTAACACTGTGTGCAAAGAATTATGTATTACGTTATAATTAAGTAATTTTACTTTATATTGGACGCAAGCAAATAAATAAAAAATAAATAATTTAAAAAATCTTTGATTTCAGTTATGGAATCAGCTTATAGTTCCATTAGGATAGTAATACACATGTGGACAGCAGGGCCAGTATGAAATCAGATTTTGTTCCCCCCATGAAATTCTCTTCCCTTGATTGTATTTCACTGTGAAAATTTGCCCGGGGGAATAGAAATCAGAGGGAACAAAAAAAAAAATGATACCACACTGAATTAAGATAGTATGGCATCCTAGGGCAAACAAACTTCTCAAAGTCCTTCCATGATGGTGGAGGTCCTTCGGCCTTCTCTAACGACAGCAACGATTCCATGACTTGTCTACGACTAAATGAACTGTATCATCGGTGCTGTCGTTAGAGATTGCCGGTCCTTCATATGCACTCGACTTTGGGACATTTACCCCATCTGCGGCGTTGCTGATCTGGCCTTGGTTGGAAGTTAACTCTTGTTTGCCTCACTCCAACCACGTTTTGTTAACGGCTGCCGCCGAACTTTTTGAAAATCATGTGATTCACCATTCTCAGGCAGTATGAAAGGCAAGGTGGTGTGGATCACCGGTGCGTCCAGCGGTATAGGAGAACAGATAGCATACACTTTGCTCGAGGCTGGATGTAAACTTGTACTGTCCAGTCGCAAGAGGGAGGAGCTGCTGAGAGTCAAGCTGGCCATGATCACCGATGGTAGGTTCTGTAAAGTGGAAACTCGTTTGTAACGGAAGGCATGGGTATAACGGACAGTCACAGGAGCCATGCCATTGGAGCCATTGGAGCCATTGGAGACTGGTGACCAGTGTTGCCACTCTTGTTGTGTGCTTTTCTCCAACAGCGAGAGTGATTATTTTTTCTCCGTTATATTTCCCCACACATGATGCGGAAGCAAATGTAGCTGGAGAGAATCCTATAATTATCAAAATGAAGAAAACAAGATATTTTACCCATTCAATCCTAAATTTCAGGAATTTTTCAAGCATCTTACCAAAAGCGATTCCCTGTACGTAGGGCAGAATGGCTGTCTCGTAAAGCCTTTTTTCCCTACCGTTAGCGTAGGATGAAATCTCATTTTTCGTAAACCCATTTTACCCAGCAGTAGGGTGAAATCCCTATGAATGGCAATATTGCCTTCAGATAAAGCATGTTACAAGGATTATACAATGATAGTATAATTTAGCTTCAATTCGAGACGGGTGGATTGGCTTGCTTACTTACTGACTGATTGACTGACTGACTGATTGACTGACTGACTGACTGACTGACTGACTGACTGACTGACTGTAGCTGGCTGGCTGGCTGATTGATTGATTGATTCCGATTCGCAAGTATTCGCAAGGAATCGAGAAATCGATTTTTTTAAAGAGGAAAACAGAGATCTACCTTCCCTCTACCTTCTCTCTTGTTGTCTTCTTAACTGAAGGTAAAGCTACGGAGGCAGATATTATGATGTTACCTCTCGATGTCACAGCCTACCAAACACATCAAAAAGCAGTGCAGCAAGTTCTCAACTACTTCAAACAGGTAACTCTGCAACTTCTTCCTGGTGACAAAAGCATACTTCATAGGGAGACCTCTCTAGGGCACAGGCTTGAGGGTATACTCCGTCCCGTGACCCGTGTTGGTTGGGGCTTCAGACTAGAAAATTAATTCTGACCGATAAACTATAACAGCCATAAGGTAGTGCCCCGGAATTCGCCAAGGGCCACGATGCAGCTGGTTCGTAAAGCGGGCGTAATGCATGTTAACTCTGACGAAAAATAACAGGACTAACATGTAAATTCAAATTGTTGAAAAAGCTGTCATAGATTATCCATTAGCTTGACGTCCCAGGATAAGAAGAATTAAGCAAAATCTGTCATCGCCGAGGTGCCATTTAAACAGAGTGGGACTTGAAAGAAAAAACAAAAACACCGCCAGCTTCACTTGCTTGCCTTAAAAAACTGGCTACCTTTTTAAGTGGAAAACAAATTAAGTACCGGAAGGAGGAGGGAATGATGAAAAAATGAAGTGTTTCTCATTCTTATTTGTCTTCATCCTTCCTCAGCTTTGCGCCAATAAACCCCATTGCTGTTATCTTCTCAAAAAACAAAATTTTACTATATCTTCTGAAAGATTGACGTCTTAATCCACTGCGCCGGCCAAGCTCAGCAAGCGCTCTGGATGATGGTGGAGATACCTGTGGACAAAGCGCTTTATGATGTCAATGTTCTAGGCCCAGTCTGCTTGACGCAGCACATCTTGCCGCACATGATGGAAAGGCAGGAAGGCCACATTGTCGTCATGAGCTGCCTGGCTGGAAAAATGGGTAAGAGTAACATATCATGGAGCCGCACTGATCTAGGGGTTATGCTAAAAATTTTATTACCTCCATTGAGTGTCTCCAAACCACGGCATGTAACTAACTCTTTGTCATGTATAAGCTGGGTGCATCAAAAAGTTATCGCTTAATCTCCCTTCAACGTCTCTCTAACTTCGTAAAGTATGTAAGTGGGCCTAACTGTTTACCCTGTGCAAGCCGAGTACATCAAAGTTGTCCTTTAATAATTATTTCCTCCCATTAGTGTCTCTGACTCCGGTGAGAGTAGCTAATAACAATAAATTGTCATAGACAAGGGCATCAAAGAGTTATCCTTCCAAATTTTTACCTCCCATGAATGTCTCTGACCTCCGGTGAGTAGTCAAGGGTAAAACTTCTTGCCCTGTATAAACTGAGTGCATCACAGAGTATCCTTTAAAGATTTTATTTTCTTTGAGCATCTCCGGTAAGTATGCAAGAGATGGTAACTGTTTGCCCCGTATAACTAAGTTAATCAAAGAGATATTTTTTGAAAATCATTATCTCCCATGAGTGTCTCTGATCTCGGGTGAGGCTAATTGCCAAGAGTAATTAATTGCACTGGATAAGCTGAATGCACCAGAGAGTTATCCACTGAAAGAAAGTATATCCTTTCCGGTGAGTAAATAGCCTGGGATAGTTAACTCCTTATGCTGTAAAAACTAATTACGAGTATATCAAAGAGTGACTGTGCCGAAAACCAGGTTGCCTTGGCCGACGGTCCCTTAGGAAAGTTCAGTTGCAATACCCATGCCTGTTTCTGACTTCCGGGGAGTGTTTAATGGTGTCAGCCCTCTAATCCATTCAATCCATGATAGTTGGTACCACGTAACAGTTGGCTGTTACTGTGATTTCTGATAATCTGATGTTTCCTTCAATAACTAGGTATGCCAATGTCTGGATTTTATACTGACAGACTATGGTGATTCTATTGATTTGCTGTTTCTTCCAGTAACTGGGTATGCCAATATCTAGATCTTATACCGGTAGATTAGAGTGTTTCTGGTAACCTGCTGTTTCCTTCCAATAACTAGGTATGCCACTGTCTAGATCTTACACCGGTGCCAAGCATGCTTTGCAGGTGAGTACACAACACAGCTGCTCACCACAGACTGGCAGGCAAAAGGAAGATTGCTGATATTATCACCGCCATCATTGTCGCCATTGTTGCTTGTTGTTGTAGTTGTATTGGTGATGGTGGTGGTGGTGGTGATGGTGGTGATGGTGGTGGTGGTAATGGTGGTTCAAGTCATAAGCTTAAGCCTTTGCAATCGACTTGTTCAGACATTGTTAAACACAGTAAACTCGTGTGCACAACAGTTTTCTTGACGAGCAGTATTGTCCAGACCAATCACATTCACTTCTTTTGGTGAGAATAATATAATAAACAGTCTTGTAGTTCATGTACAGTCATTTGACCTATGTCCGCGCAGGACTGGTCTCTGCTCACCTGGGCTATTTCTCTGTTAATAATCTATATTTTTCTGACCGTCTAGAGAGATAACATTGTCATCTTCTATAAAAACATTTATCTCAACTCCATCTTCAAGAATATAGACTCTGGGAGGTCCATAAGACATTAGGCTTAGGTGCGCAGACACAGGTAGAAGCATGCTAAAATAAACGCACACAAGATTCAAGCGTAGCAGGTTGCACTGTATTTTCATGTCATCAATATAAATATTTTAGGGTTACTTCGAATCCCTGCGGACAGAGCTGGGTGAACTGAACATCGATATCACCCTCCTATGTCCTGGACTAGTCGATACCAAAGCTTCAGCCAACGCTGCGACAGGTCAGGCAGGAAAGGTGAGAAACGCCAAAAAGAGTGAAAAGAAGCCTTAGGACAATAAGCCTTTCGTTCGAGATTACGGAGGTCAGAGGTGAGAGAAGTTAGGGTTACAAGAAAAGGAGCTATTCGAGAACTGCGCATTGACGATGGGATATCTTACAATACAAAGATAAGAATTACATTAACTCTGCACGTTGTACGCATTAATATAAGTTTTATGATGGTGAGAGGTTGCACCGTTAATGCGCAAGCTCTCAGCTTGCAGTCTGGCACTGACAATAAACCTTTACTACCTCGAATTTATGAGGATCACAGTTGGCAGATGTCATGGCTACGTAAAAGAACTATCTGATAAGAAGCTTTGCTTCCAATTCCGTGACTTAGAGTTGAGTGATGTCATCTTAAAAAAAAAATAATACCACCGTTCTCGTAATTTAAAAGAAGATAATAACCAGTATACTCTCATTTCTGTCATTTATCAGATATGACCAGTCCTAATTGCAACAACCTCATGATGAATATAAGCAACAAATCAAAGTAAAAGATTTAATTAGAGTCAGTTGTGTACGGGGGCCACCTTTTACGTATATTCATGACCTTTTCTTGTTGTAACCACTGAAGCATTTTAGACAGATATTTTGCCTTGACCTTTGCGGAGTGATGTAACGGCTTTTACAGACGGTTCGGTACAATCAAATTTTAAACATGCCTAAAAAAGTACCTGCAGATTATTATATATATATATATATTCAAATATCCTGCACAATTAAAGGTGTCGAATATACGGAATGAAAAGATTACCCTTAAACTGTATCTTTTTCCTCAAGTATTTCATAAGCTATTTAACAATTTCATTATGTGGTTTCAATTTCCTGTTCACAATCTACTAGATGTAGATTCTACACGGACCTTTAAAGTATTCAGCGATGAAATATCTAGAAACTTTACACAACACAAATGCTTAGCTTTTAACATTTGAACCATACTACTACCATAGAACCTTCGATGTGTACAGACGCAATCTACCTATGAAACCACCATGAGCATTAGTAACGTCTGTATGACCATCATCTACAATATTTCAAAACCCTGTAACTGGCAGTTCGAAATAGAAATGTGTAAGGGTGGCTTTAACTGACACATTGTGTTGTTATCTGACACCACAGTCATTAAATTAAGATTTATGGAATCAACGTATCCCTTTAATGTCGGTATTAATATTAAAAACCGTTCACTAATATCAAGTCAAGTCCTGTTTAGAATTGTTAATCGGCCGGCTGGTCAAACTAACCGTGTAGGGCACGCCGGTCCCTAGGTCTCGATTCACGGGATCACAGAGAGCAGGGACGAAAGCACTATACCGACTGCCTTTCACCGAACATGGTGGCGGGTCTGGAAGAGGGGACTTTTGTCGGGTGCTTATGCCCCTCCTCCCAATTTTATTTTTCTGTAATTAGTGCTGTAAATACTACTTATATATTTCACTCTTTACTTTTCGGTAGTCCTACGAAGCTGTTCATTTCGCAGAGCTTTGTATATATCCCATATGTACATGTACTTAAATATTATGAAATGGGGAAGGGGTAGTGGAAATTCTTGTGTAATGAAATTTAGAATTCCATATTTTTTTTTTTTTTATCTGACAGTGTCCTTTATGGTAATGTTTAGATACGATCACGGGTGGGGGAGAGAGAAAAGGGGTAATAACTGCGTAGCGTAACCACCAGGTGTTTGTTACATTCATAATGATACCAAGTATTCTATATTTACTCAAAAGGTAAAGAACTTAATAGAGGAACGAGGATTTTTTTTTTTTAAAGAAATAAGCTTAATTAACTTTTCATTGATCTATATTTAATCATCTAGTTTGTTTAAAGTATGGAAGTATATCAAGAGCAATTTCTGATCTCCTCTTTCATCTCCTTAGATATCTGTCATGTTCAACATATTCAAGTATTTTATGTCAGTCCACTCGTCTCCTGTTTAAGTTAATTCCGGTTTTTATCACGTTTCGTGACACGAAGTACCTAGAATTAATAATAATAATAATAATAATAATAATAATTGATACTGAAAATTACCAGGAGTAGTCCCAAAGGACTCGATGTCTGGTCCGCCCCACGGATGGGTTATGGCAGTTTTGTTAGGCTAATCGGTTTGAGATAGATAGAGAGAGAGAGAGAGAGAGAGAGAGAGAGAGAGAGAGAGAGAGNAGCGTAACCACCAAGTGTTTGTTACATTCATATTGATACCAAGTATATTTACTCAAAAGGTAAAGAACTTAATAGAAGAACGAGGATTTTTTTAAACAAATAAGCTTAATTAACTTTTCATTGATCTATATTTAATCATATATTTTGTTTAAAGTATGGAAGTATATCAAGAGCAATTTCTGATCTTCTCTTTCATCTCCTTAGATATCCGTCATGTTCAACATATCCAAGTAGTGTATTTTATGTCAGTCGACTCGTCTACTTTTTAACTTAATTCCGGTTTTTATCACGTTTCGTGACACGAAGTACCTAGAATTATTAATAATAATAATAATTGATACTGAGAATTACCAGGAATTGTCCTAAAGAATTTGATGTCTGGTCCACCCCACGGATGGGTTATGGCAGTTTTGTTAGGCTAACCGGTTTGAGAGAGAGAAAGAGAGAGAAGAGAGAGAGAGAGAGAGAGAGAGAGAGAGAGAGAGAGAGAGAGAGAGANAGAGAGAGAGAGAGAGAGAGAGAGCTGACAAAGTTGCAGAAATTCCAAATTTTCTTTGCTTACTCTGAAAATTGGTCTAACCCCGCATTGTGCGTTCACTAACAGGCCCGCATTGTGGGGTCAGTGGATAACTTAGCGGCAGAGACCGTCACGGTATTGCAACTTTGTTCTACCTCTTCTATCGGCAAATTGGATATCAAGAGGAAGTTTGGGTGGTGGTGTTTGGGGGTTGGGGTCGGGGGTTGCGATGGTTTTCTTTGTCAGAAGAATATCATAGGCAGAGTGTGCATGGAGTGTATAGGCTGGTCTCTCCCACCACCACTGTCACCAAAATTCAGCATGCAAATTAAGCCGTCATAAAATATTTTGAATAGTCTATCACTAATATCTAGATCGGTTTCAGGCGTTCTGTCCTTTCAACAAGTCCAGAAAATTACCTCCAGAAACCCAGTTATAAAAATATCCTAGTCTTCATCTGTGGATGCAAAACCTCAGCCAGCCACATTCTGGCATCAGGGGTCCTTTGCAACGACAAGGATCAAAAGGAGGGCAAGCTCTGATTGATTTATCTAATACATTAGACAACGATTTAAGATGAAATTCGCGGGACCAAAAACTTACGTTCAGTTTAAACAGAATTTGGATTTAGACAAAGACACCTTTAAAAAAGAAAAAAAAAACGTTTTTGTTTCGTTCATGTTAGCAGTACTTTCAGTTGAACCGTTTTCGTTTTAGCCCTTATCTACTGTACATCTATACTATATTATCCAGACAGTGGGCATACAAATGCCGAAAAACGAGATGATTATGGACGTCGACCGCTGCGCCTACTTGTCCTGTGTGGCCATTGCTAACAAGCTGTATGAAGCGTGGATGGCTCAGCAGCCTATACTGGCAGCAGCTTACCTAACACAATACTTTCCGGACATCAGTCGCTGGTGAGTTACTTTATCTTTATAAAGGGTTTCTTACGCAGGGATACAATTTTCGCGAAAAGTCGGAAATGGCTTTTCGCGAGGATGTGATTTTCGCGAGCCCCGCGTGATGGTTTTTCTCGTATAATTCAATAATAAACCCAAGTGACATTACAGGGCTACCGATAGAACATATTGTTTTGGTAATCCTTCGTTTTGATAGAGACACATACTGTATTGGTTAATGTCCAGATAATGAAGGTTTGTAACATGGTATAAAAGCATTATCGGTTTCCCTGAAGGTAATTTTACACATTTTTTTTTAAAAACCAGCAATGAGCCTTTATACGTTTTTTATCAACGTCTTTTCTCCCGGGAAGTAAATATCGTGGCCTCACATTCACAATATTCGCTCATTTAAAACAACAACAACAACAACACCAACAACAACAAAACAGTAGACAACAAAGTGCGCACCATTTCAGGCATGATATATAACTTCTATGTAACATTGCAGTCTTCTACCAGATCAACTTTTTTGAAGCAACAAAACGACGCTTAGAAAGCATCGAAAAAAAAATCGCTATCTGGACTCACAAAAGCAACCAACTTCTTTTAAAAAAATGGATTAATATCAAACTAGCACATACAGACACGTTTAATGGCAACACTGCCTTCTTCGCACTCTGCTTCCTGCACGCTAGTCGCTGATAAAATAATCGCAAAGTACACTTCGCCAGACGCATGATCTATCGTCGCGAGTGAGTTAGGTGCACTTTACACTGTACCTCACACATAATCTTCGTAACATTGCAGCCTAACTCACACAGTGCTTGATTAGACGCAAAGTATACTGCTTAAATCACGCACGACTCTTCAGCCTGTCTCACATTCCTGGACTCAAGCTGTCGGTGAATAAATTTATGCGCAAAGCACACTTTGCCGTGCTTACGACTTTTGTGATCTTCGGTCATCTCAAAAGACTCTTTTTATACTTGCCTATTCCTCTGACAAAATAGCGGATAAACTGACCTGAGCTTCCTCTTAAAACCTTCTGATAAAATGATGAGTACTCTAAATCAAGATATAATAACTTACTTATGGAGGCCTAGTAGGAGAAATGGTTGTGTTGGCTGTTTGGCTATAAAATCAATGGTAGCCAGGTATTAATGAAGTCATTGAGTACCGGAGAGTTACTGGAGACAGAAGATCACTACCTTATGAAATTGACAAATAAAAAGAATCCACTGAAACAACAACAACAACAACAACAACAACAACAACAACAACAACA
>JAWQUT010000227.1:942872-965199 GCA_033807755.1 Ellobium chinense
GGTTGGTGGGATGGGATAGGATAGAAGGAATTTGGGGGGTTGGGGGGTAAGATTTTTCTAATCAAGAAGTTTCCTGGACTGAGGTAAATTATCCTTCTATGAAAAACATTTTATGATTTCGGAGAATTCTCTGAAAAGTAATATCTCTGTCTGCTGTCTGTTACAGTAGATAATAACGTGCCTAATCTGGCCCATCGGGGTGGTTCCACCGTCCACGTGGGGTGCGGCAGAGCTTGCGCAACTTGGTCATAATGTGATAAGAGATGTTGAAACAAGTATGGTGGTATATAGACTTGCTTTCCCGGAATTTACTGGGCCAACTACAAAAAAAAAGAAAAAAGGACACGGTAAGGTGTTCAACCTACCCGTGATTCAAGGAAACCAAGAAATATACAAAGGTGAGACATATGACCTATTTTTTAAAAAAGCAGAATCTAAGACATGCTTGTTTCACAGCATCTTATCACATCTTCCACTCTATTCACTGTAGTCCACATGGCAGAGCTGTGCCAAGTCACGACTATCAGCAAGTCAAGTCAAGTCGAGTCATTTGAAAATTTCCAGCAAGTCGAGTCGAGTCCAAGTCACAAGCGCAATTTCAGCAAGTCGAGTCAAGTCCAAGTCATTGGCAAAAGCTTGGCAAGTCGAGTCAAGTCGAGTCACTGGCTGACTCGAGTCAGACTCGAGTCCAAGTCATTTGACTTCGACTTCGAGTCTACAGCCCTGCCACATGGGACAACTGCAAGCTTCGGACCAGCATTTGCCGAAGGCTTCAATTTCGAAACTAACCGCTTGATTTTGCAGTTATGAGACTGCTCACGAACACCAAGTTGTCATAAATGGGAATGCAGTTTGGAGACTGGTCAAGAATACTGGGGTTTCACAGCTGGGTGACCTTTGACGACTTTGCATTGCGCCTTGGCTCAATCCTGTTTCTACTTTTCGAGTTCATATTATTATAACCCTCGGAGTCATTAAGTGGGCTTTCTTGTTTGAGAACTAAGGCATAACTAACTTAATGTGTGGATCCATACTTCATTCCTAATAATAATGATGATAATAATAATAATAATAATAATAATAATAATAATAATAATCACACGAAAGTTTGTAAATCTCGGATCTAAGCATTGTTCGATTACGAGACCTCACATTATCATTACCCCGGCAGGCCAGATCATTCATTTCTCTCTCTACTGGCTGTCTCCCACACGTCAGAAAATGATCGTGGCCTACTGATTTTGGTGGCACACTGCCTACGGGGCCCGCAGTTCGAATAAAATCAAACATGCGTGTGTTACAAGTTGGGGTGCCCCATGAAAACTTCCTTGCTTAGTCAAACCTCGTACAGGGCGTTATACAAATTGAACACACGGGACAGATATGATAATTGTAGACTTAACAACTAAAAAAAAAGTTCGTTTTCTCTTTTATGTTTTAATCAAACTTGGAAAGGTCCATCTTAACGCCTCTGAGAAACACTGTAAAGTTAATGGCTGTTCATATTGTATTCTACTGTGTACTGGTTCGCATTACTGCATCCCGCGCAAGATGTCAAAACCTTTCAAGAAATGTAAATTTTCAGTTCAATTTCTTCATTTTTTCCCCCCATTAAAACAGAAACGAAATGCATTCTGGGTATTTCACTACCATATTTTCAATGTGCATAAAGAACTACGGGGACACCCAGTAAAACGAATATTCTTGTCAGGAGAAAATCTAGAGAAACAAACATATTTGCTGTTTACGCAGATAACCGACACACTCTTGAACGACTTTGCAAAGTATGTAAAAGCACTTTTTAATTTCAGGATTACAGTATCTGTATGTGTCAGTGCTAAAAATAAAACATTCTATTATTTTGTCACTGTGCTTCCGAAAAAGACCCCAGTCACACTTAGACCAGAATAAAAGAAGGGTGCTATGTTGGCATGTTCAAATAATTATTGTGGCCAATCTTTTCCTGCCAAAATTGCAGCTGCAAATGTGCCCAGGCTGTGATGCCAGACTGGCTTCCAAAAAGCCAAACTTGGTAACTTTTCAGTTTCCTTGGGGCTAATTTTTACATTTTTAAAGCCACAGCTCCTTGGCTACGATTTATCTATTTCCTAAGAGTTACATTTTTATTGAAATTCTATACATTATCTCATCATTTCTAACTGAAGGCAGTATTTTTTGCTGAAAACCTGAGCCAAGCGAACTTTTGAGAGCGCACCTCAAGACTGAGAAGACACTTTTTTATTTCTGTGTCATTTCTTCTTCTACTTCTAAGAAGTTGGCCACTTTTTGGCTTTTTAAAGGGATTTTGATGTCACTTTTTTTTTACGCTTTTTCAAAATTGGTTTGTTGTCTTCATAGAATCTGACCGGGCAACCATGGCCCATTGTTTTTCTTTACCATAATTTTTTTCTCCCCGTTATTCAAAACCCCTAAAACATGACTCAGGCATTTCTGAAAGCACAGTGACCATCCGATTTTATATTCTATGGAAGGACATGAGAGTCAAATACTCTTCAAACAGTGTACACAACAAAAAGTCCTGAATATGTGAGGAGATACAGTGTGCAGAAATGACACGTTTATCATGAGGCTAAAAAAAAAAAAAATTGCAGAAATGTCACCATAGATAAGACAGATTTTGCAAATCCCAAAACTGTAGGATGAAAACTGACCTGTCTGTCTGACAGAACCACAATGGACTTCGGAGTCTCAGGTAATTTTTTTGTCCTCATTTTGCTGTCTCCCTTGTGGCTTGGGTACAAAACCGCGATAAAAGCCATCTTGAATGAATTTCAGGTTTTGACGTCTTTGGACCACCAATAATGTAGCAAGTATCATCCAAAAACTCAAACCTCTAGCTTCAGTCGTTTTGGAGTTCAGCAGGATATTAACAGATATTTCTTTTATGTAATTCACTTTTAGGCACATGTCGCAAAATTGCACTTTCAGACACTTCACAAAACTTCACTAATGAAAAAGCCCAATACAAGCAAATGTCAGTCTTTTGCACCAAGCAAAGTCAGTGACCAAATATAAAAACACCAGAAAAAAAAAACTTTTTTGAATTGTATTTCAGTAAGTGCTAATTCAACAAACCAAATATTACACATTGCAGTGCATTCATCTGTAGAAGATCTCAAATGAATCACTTTGCTATGCGCAAATTTACAAAAATGAGTCTTTTTATGCGGCTGTATAATTTGAATTAAGACGTTTATAGTGATATTGCATCCAAGCTACATTATGTTAGTTTCTATTATTGTGAGCCAAAAAAAAAAACCAACTTAACCTTTCTAGGATCAGCTAATCACTGATTATTTCAGGATGATTGTCTCACCTTCTTCACTGAGATCCTAAATTGCAAATATGGTCCGACAGCCAATATACTACTGTACACTTGAGCAACTCCAGAAAGTTTGTTCTTGTGAAAAAGACAAGACAGTAATATATAACAGAAATAATGAACATAAAGCATGTACCCATTCTTTTAAGATTTTATTCATTCCAATTTCAAGAGCAATAAAAGATATTCTATGAACAATAAGGCTTCTTAAAACTTTGTCTTTCTACAATGAAATTGCTGACTACAATTGATTTGCTGACTGCAAATGCTATAAAGAGTCGAAAATTTTTGTCTCTTTTATGTCATAGGAGTCACCAATGTCACAGACGTGCATCTGGTTCTGATCTGAGGGCCAGCTGGTCAGTGCCAAGAGAAGGTCGAAGGTTCAATTTCTGCCACATGACTTTCTTTCTTTCTTCCATTTTCCCTCTGCTTTTATCTTCTTGAGCACTTTCCCCTTTGTCCTACCCTGTGTGGGCATCTGTTTTGTGTCTACTCACTCCCCACTACAGATGACCTAACAGTGAGGTGATTCATGCAAATAGAGAGAAAAGCCTCTTGGACTGTACTGAAGATAGCTGTCTTTATCATATATGATATATTCTGATGAAGAGAGAAGATGTCAATCTCTTAGAAAACAAAGAACATTTCAGTGCCTGTCACTGATAACTATCTACAATATAGGAATTTCATCAGCTTTTTGGAGTTGCTCATTTGTAAGAATGACTGGGCTATGACAAGAAAAATTAGATTGGCCTGGCCTGGCCATGTCATTATTTAGGAGTTTCACAACAATCAGATTAGCTCAAGGATATCATGCTGTCCTTACATTACTCATATCAGCCTAAGATTTACTTTACAAAATCCCATGTGACACTCCACCACCTACAGGCAAGACTTACAGTGTTTATAGTTGTGAGAAATTGTCACTTGCTCATGGAAAATACAATCAACCACACACAGTACTCCATACACCTTTGTCAATATTAAAAAAAAACAAAAAACTGCAGAAGCACTTACATATACAAACCCTACAACATTATGGCAAGGTATGCACAATATGTATGTTCTACAATCACAAATACCGGTATCTAATACAAAGGAATTGGCAATATATGCCAGAATACAGCATCTGCAAAAGACCACACACACAACCATCCTATGATGAAAGTGCAGTATTCTCTGCATAAAATCATCATGGGTCTACATTAACATTGTGATCATTTATTTTGGTTCAAGACCCTATCTTCTATTACTCAGAATTACCTTGCCAATAATGGTAATTGTCATCAGCAATTAAAATAACTTTAAAGAAGTGTTTCTTCATTGTTAACCATTGAGAAGTTTAATCACCGATCTTCCATAATACAGCATGCTATGGGTTGGGCACCCTTGTGGATGGAAGTCTTTCAGACTTTAAATCTGTCACAATTTTTGCAGCTTTCTTAATGCAACAATCATTTTCAATCTACAGGAAGTTCATTTTCGACTGTATCCACATTTAAATGCTTTTGAGCAAAACAAGCTTTAAACCCTGCTCAAGCTTCCAAACCCAATTCTGTGCATGATGAAAGAATACCCCAGTAGATATCATATTCTGGCATGAAATTCCCAATACCCAGCACACAATCGAGAATTTAAGCTATGTACACATCAATTTACACATTCAGACAAGTTTATATGCATGTCAGTTAGTACTCTTCACATTCACATTTATTGTCTACATCCACACATAAACACACCGAGGGTGTGTCTGCATTAAGTTGCAGGCTAGCCTTGAAGAGGTGTATCTTTCATTATGATAAGAATGCAAAGAAAAACAGCCAAGTGAACATGGCATGCCAAAGAGCTCAGACTTATGTCTTCAACACCAAAACAACTCAACTCTAATCAGTTTTTGTTTTGTGAATGCTGTGTTCTTGCAGCAGCATCATTAGCGTATCATCACAGCCACAGGCAATTTACTCATTTCATTTGAAAGAGTTTTGCAGGAAAAGGTAAATCATATTTTAAACAATGCATGAAAATTATGCCCGCCTCAAGTGGACCAACTGGAAAGCCTAAGTCCGCAGTCACATCTCAAACACAGCAAGATCAGTTGGGCAAAATGTTTAGGTGCTGGTTTTTAACCAATGACTTTGTGGCTTCCTTTGTCTGTGATATTTGTTGGATGGACTGTACTGGGTTGTAACTAGCACAAAAGTAGCTCCGTTTGCAAATTGCCTACATCTGAGGAAGGTGATCTGCCTACGACTGTGATGATATTCAAACTCCGGTTACTGCAATGCCATGTGTCCTCTGTAATGGTGAGTTTTCACTTTACATTACATGTCAACATTCCTTTGCCCTTTTCACCATTTCAGATACAGACTCAGAGACTGATATTAGATATCACCTTGCTAAATTCCACTTTCCCAACCCAGTGGCCTTCTGGGTGGAAAAACTTTTTGACAACATGAAAGCTTTTCTTTCTGAATTCCACAAGTCCAGATGAGCCATTACTTGCTAGGTAAAAATTTAACCAGAAGGATGCATGTGAGAAGCTCTCAATTTCACCATTAATAAATACTCAGGATTACAAGAAAGAAAAAGAAAATCGGTTTGGCCTTTTCCCAATTGTCCAATATACTCCAGGTACTACTAATGTGTTTCTACAAATAAATATCCCAAATGTGGCTGATCCGACATTACACCAACTCTGAGTTGGGTCCTTTCTCGTAGGGATTCAGATACAGAATGGTTTAAGCCATCAAAGTGGGAGAAGATTAGGTATGTCTGGACATTCTGCTGGTTACAGTTTGTGGCAGACTGGTCAGTTTGCTCTCTATCACAAAGTATTTGTGATCCTCACCCTCATCAGTAAAAAGTCACAGCTCTTCAGGCAGAGAAAGAGAAAAAATCTACAAGTTCCACTACCCAGACATACACACATAAATACTTGTGCACAACACATTCTGTCACCAGAATTTTTTTTTTCATATAAACAACATGAATGATTTGTACAAAACACTGATCTGTTGCTTTCTACAGCGAATTTTTTTTGCACGCCAACTTTATCAACAAGCAAAACTCTCCATGTAGTTAGTACTGTGTTTTATACAACATGACATTATGCAGGAACAAGAAAAAAAAAAAAAAAGTAATTCTGCGATAAACTGAACTTCTTCATTACATGACAAAATGTCCTCCTATGCAAGTTGTTTAAGATGAGCAATCTTATAAGAGTGTCCTGAAAAGTGTCACTATCTATAAGATTTACGAAACAAACAAAAAAAAACTTGGAGGTATGACCTTGTGACGGCGGGGTACCTTCAGAATGTCGGCGAATAAAACCTTATGAAAATATTTCTTGAGGAGTTTATCTTCTGTTGTTGCCCTCTTTGCAGATGAGAATTTCCTATCTATTGAAATAAATAACTGGAGATATTTCTTTCATGAAAACAACCTACATTTCCTTGAAGCTTGTCCATTATGGGTTGATTCCACATAACTTGTCTCACAAGTTGCCACGTAAAATTATCACAACAGATAAATCACCGCAACATCTTCATCAGAACTGTGTGTCTTCCAATAAAACGTGTAGCCTTATAAGATCCCCTATTATTTCACAAAATCATATATGAAACAATCATGTATCTGATTTTTCAAGTAACTGACTTTTCTACAATTGCTTAAAAAAATCTGCATGTGGCTAAATAAGCTAGATGAGGCCTCCTCATGGCTAAAACAGGCCCACATTGCCCACTTTCTGTTTACTATGCAGCTCTCCTTTCCACATACAATGCCTGCGTACCAGTAATTATAAGTATTACTCTATCATTCACATACTTGAAGCTTTACTCTTGAGGCCATGGAGAATTTGGGATTGTTTGTCCAGGCTAGCTGTATCAGAAAGCCGAAATGATGAGATAACTCTTCATGAAGTGGAGCAAGAGCAGACAACTTTCTTTATAAATGGTGTTATCATTTCAGGGTTTATGCCCCATTGTGGAAATTATTTTCCAGGAGAATTCAAGGAGAAAGTCAATATTTCAACCATTTTCCAAGTGCACACCTGTAGCATCACGTTGCTTCTTCTGACAATGTAAGCTCCCCTGAGCTCTAAGAACTTGTGAATATTTTTGATAGCAGCTATTTTTTTTTAGGAGACTTCAGGGGAAAATATCGGATTTCATGACATTCTGTCTAATGAAAAAATTTCTGAAGCTCCTGAAAATCCTGGAGGATGAAAGGACCTATCACTCACAAAGAGTATGTTGATGTGAAATTTCCTGAATATTGGCACTTAGATAATTCCAGCCACACTCTAAACTGATACACATGGGCACTGATTCTCAACCATGTTGCCTAATTGAGTGACACATAAAAACAGGTCTGATTATCATTCCTAGACAGATTTATGACAAGCCTTCATAATCTGCTTTGCATATTTGAGAAACAAATGAAATTGAGAAATGGGATCTTTGTGGCTCTCCATCTACCATCTCATAGGCCTTAGGACATGAATCTTCTATGCGACATCATTTGTTGATGTACTAGCTCTACAATGCAACACCATTTGTTGCTGTGCCAACCTAACAGCCTAACCACCACTTGGGACAAAACAGACCCCTTTGCTATGTATAGCATACATATACAATTGTACATCTATACATTTTGTTACAAAAAACTTTTCCACATAACTTTGCGTCCCCCCGTAATAGCGTTCCTGTGAACCTATCACTTGTACCTGGCTGTCCTATCTGGATGTACTCCCAAAGGCAACACTGCGAATTTAAGCTTCCTAATGACAGCAGATTCAAATGTAGCAGAGTAATATCCCTTTGACTGCACAATTTCTAATTGTTAAGGATGTGGGACTGACCACTGGAATTCAAAACCATTTTACATGGATTGGCATGTCTGGCAAATGTACTATGGAGTAAGAATGGGTAAAATTATGCATACTGTCTGGAAAATGGCATCGTCCCCCACTACATAAGCTTCTTGACAATAATAAATGATTAAATGGCATACTTTAATTGTAAGTCCTGCCAAACTTTCATACAAGCATTGATTCTGAGAGTTATTACATGTACTTGAAATAAACCCCCTATGAACTTTTCCTGAGGTGATCAAGTTCTTTAGAATTCTCTTAACCACAGACCAGAAGAATCATGGTGACATAAGCACATAAAATTAAAACATTGTAGGTCATTTCATTTTGTTCCAAGTCACACTGAATTTTTTTTTTTTAGCTAACTTTCTCAACGGACAGAACAAAATTACTGTGAATTAATTATGCCGTACAGTAATTATAATGAATACTGCCACATTTGCTGCTTGATAAAAATACATTTCCCAGCACACTGACAAGAAATGGTTTCAGTTCAAGTTAAGGAAGCTACATCATTCTTCTCCCTTCTCTCATACAATTTTAAACTGACATCTGAGAAATCATCCATCTTCTTAAAGATGTAATTGGCTGGCCAAGCTGGGGGGTGTGGGTGGTAAAAAGTGATAGTGAGAATGAAATCAAATGATTCGCTAAAATTTAACAAATTCATACGCTAGAATATCATGACCTTTAACATCACATACTCAAACTCTTTGCCTATTCATTGCATAGCTCCAGTTGCTTACAATATTATTTCTATATACTGTGGAGCATAGATAATGCAAACACCTTGGGATGGACCAAAAGTGTACTTGTTAACAGAAATTAGTAGTAACCATACATGTAACCTTTAGAGAAGAAAAATTGGGACCAAATATACTATACTCAGTGTCTGTGTTTACGTACTAAGCATTAGTATGAGTGCTCCCGTGTGTGTAAATTTTGCCTCACCAACTCAAAATTCTAACCTGGCCCATTGAAATTATAGACTTTAAGAGACTCTATTGTAATTTATAAAGAACATCACTGCTGTTACATGCTTGTACCACTCACTGATATAATGGACGCAAGACGAATGATAACAAGTGAGACACTTTCAGAGGGGTTGTTTACTTAGGCAGTAACTAGGAGGGCAAGATTGTTAATCGAAGTTCAGCCTAAGACAGCGTTACTACGATTATATGTAAAATTGCAGACATCATTACTCTGGGCTGATAAAGACAGGTTGCACTAAACTGAAACCATTGTGGGTCTACTTGCAAACTTTGTATCTGTTCATTCACAGTGTTTTTTCCAGGTTTTATGAGTTGGGGGAGACATTCCTCCCCCCCCCCCCCCCCCNCCCCCCCCCCCCCCCTTTCCTCAATTTCATTAGGGAGGAGAGAAATACATTTCAAAGGGATTTTACATTTTTCTCAAGTAACACAAACTTTGGGTGCTGGAAAAAAAGGGGGTTTTCAGCAGAGTTTAATGTATTTTGGAGGGGGAGGGGGGTGGTGAGAAAAGCTTTAAAATTTATGGGAGAATGGCAATATTGCATTACCTGGAGAAAATACTGCATTAAATTCTCTGACAAAATGGGAGGAAGTGACATCATTGGTTTGTTTTCTTCCCATTAATCCTCTGACAAAATAGCAAGCACCCAAGTTCAACCTATAAAGAAGAGGTAAACAATGGAAGAAGGCAATGAAGGAGGGAAGAAAGGAAGGAGAGGTGCAAGTAAGGAGGGGGAAAAAAAGCAGAAATTTTAATAGAATGTGGGACATACGCATCAAGTAGAGCTGTGAAGTGAAAACACCTTTATATCCTTAAGTTACGCCCATCCTTATTTACTTCCATATCTCTCGACATCACAGCATTTACAAGTTACAGCAATTCTCAATATCAGGTACAGAACAGATGAAATCTGGATATAATGGAACCCTGGTAACACAATCCTTCACGAACATCAACCCCTTCTCTAGCACATACCAATTTCAGAAGTCCTCACGGTTTTTGTCTTGTGTATAAAAATTCTATGTAAAACTCTTTATCTCACAGCATGTCCTGAAGGGCTTGCTCCAAATGGAAGGTGTGTTATCAAGGTTCCTTTGAATTTTCTTCCACAATACATTCTATTTCTTCTTTCAGCACCCAGCATGTTAAAAAAATCTATTACAGCCATCATAATAGTATCTTTTCTTATCTATTCTTGCAAATGGAACCTAAAGATCAGAATAATGTCATTTCATGGAGGACAAGTGTATCTGCTTTTGTAGGTCAAACTCAAGTCTTTGAAGTCTGAAAGAGACTATCACCTGGGGCACATTTTATTTTCTTGTTGGTTTCACCAAAGAATGCGTACTCTGTAGCCAACAAGGACATTTCACATGCTCCGAAGTTTTGTGGTGAAATCCATTGCCAGATCTTCTCAGTGCACATCCTGAAAGAGCAGTAGATGCTCGCTGAGATTGAAAGAAAGCTCAGACACTATGCCAAAGTATTAAAGTTAGCACTCTCTTTATCTACACCTCCTATCCAGTTCAGGATGTAATTACTATGCTCCAAGCATATCACAATAAAATTAGGAGCGTCTGTCAGACTTCAAAATTTGCCATGAATAACTCCTCCTGCCTAACTACTGGATAAGTGTGTTTTTTTCCACAGGGATCTAATTTTTTCACATCACTCATGACAGTTTTCTCATGTGTATGTATGTGAGGGTATAATTCTAGTGTAATCCAAAATGACATTACAGAACAGTCAATAAAACATATTTGGCAACTGTTCTTTGTTTTGGAAGAAAAACATAATAATCGATAAATTCTAAATAAAGTAAGCAATGTAGCTTTTACGCCTCCTGTGAAGGTTACTGCCTTTAATTAAAAAATTTTGTACAAAGCTATTTCTGAAAATTTCTTTTTTCACGGGAAGTAATTTTCATGATTGATGGACAACTTGTGAAATTCACAAAAAAATTAGATCCTTATGAAAAACAAATACGACTCATATAGTGACAAGCCATAACCTCATAATGTTTGACCTAATAAACTTCATGGCCTCATTCTCAGAACCACTGAGGGTGCGTATACAATCTTCCAACACAGCACTGTAAAAAATTACATTCTTATTTCATAGGCAAAAAGCAAGAAGTGCATCACTTCAGTTTTAACACACAATGACCTTTTGAGTGATCTACTGCTCAGTTGCATCCATAAATGGATACAGCCTGGACCACTCTTACCAATCAAGTTTCCTGAGGTGTAATTTATTTTTGACGATCTTTCATAACTGCTGAGGAAATACAAAGGCACCACTTTGACTAGGCCAGTGAAAAGTGATGTTACACAATTCATGCCTTAAACTTACAATCTGCTGTGCATCAAGAATACTTTTAAGAAGAATTATTTTGTCCTATACAAAAAGCTCTGTACCTACAACTTTCCAATCCCTCCACCTACAAGCAATGTGCGTAATCATTCTGTCTCTACTGGATAATGCTCCAGTGAGACCTAATGCAGAAGATAAGCGAAAATGCTATAATTATCATATACATTACATAAAGCTGGTAGAGGGAGAGGACGTGTGAAACATCCAGCCCAATGTTCTCAAAAATGATGGTATTTTACTAGTGAAATTCTGTATGCAGTGGCACATTATTTTACTTGAGATCCATAATAGGTTATTGCATTTTATAACAAATGGTCTTTGACTTTATTGTCTTGAAATGCCATATGCATTCAAGTCAGTTTCTCATCTCTTTGACACCTAAATGCCCTCAGCAAAGAGTTCAGCACCAATGCTTGTGGAAGCAATGCACGTCAACTTTCAGTCATTTAATTTTTTTTTTTCACTAGAGTTCTTAAGTCTCATTTGAAACCACTGCAAAGTATATGAATTTGTGAAATGGCACTTTCGGTAACCCACGGTCAGTCCCATTCAAAAGACAGAAGTACAGTACATACCAGTCACAAACCTATGGGGAATAATTTCATAACATATCAGAACTATTATTCTGATTTTCCTACGTTGGCAGACATCTCACAAAAGCTATTTCACTAGGAACAAGGACATAATAATATCAAAATGACTTACTGATATGAGATCTAATATCTAGTTTAAGATACTTACAGGATAAAAACACTACTTATCATCAAATTAATACTTAAGAAAGTGACTGATTTATGCAGTTTATCACTCTTATGCAGTTATCACTCTCTCCCATGCTTAGTGAAAAGTTACTGAAGAGGATGCTAATAACAGCTGTTCAAAACCAACCCAAGCATGCCTAATTGTTAACCTGACCCTTATGCATATTATACATTACAATATTTTCTCAAAGTCATATAAGTTGGGGAGCTACAGACATGTCATAACCTTGGGTAGGGAAAGTGTGAATCCTGGGGGAGATTTTAGATTTTTCTCAAATTTTTTTCAGTTCCTGTACAGGTAAAAAGGAAGGATTGGCACCAGTTTGATGAATTTTTTGGTTGGGAAAGCGGCTGGAAGTTTTGGGGCAAATCATGCGATCATGCAGTGTGGAGAACACACTGATATGATCTCCAATTTCCGCTGCCATGGAAGTATTTGGGGAATATGCTTAACTAAATAACCATGACAGCCTCTATCTCCAGCAAGCAATCAATGAACCAATTTCAGACTTATGTATTACTGTATACATATGGCATACTTCTTTTATGTCTTGTTCCTGCTCTTTTCCAACTGGCACTTTGAGATCATCTGGTACTTATTTATCTTTATACCAGGAAGTAGTATTACTCTCCTAGATATTAGTGATGTTTTTTTTAAAATGGTCTTCCTTCATTACTCATATAGATATTAGTGATGTTTTATTACGGTCTTCCTTCTTTTACCAGTTGCCATTCAAATATCTATCAAGCTATCTTGGGGAGTACGGTCCTGGATTCTCACTATGTGTTAAGCTGTACGTCAAGCTCCATCTCTAAAACCCTGGTCTGCTGGATCCCAGAGATGGAGTGCTAAACTCCAGACGCTGCCTCTTAAGGAGTTTGTTTCTGCAACTAGATTTTTAATTAAGTAATCGGGGCTTTCTATGATGGCACTGTTATGGTTAGACCCTACACCTGAACCGTATGATTAAATTCTCTTCTGACCAAATTTATCTCAAGTCTATTTCAAGGTTACCATATCAAGTGTTAAAAAGCTTGCTCCTAACACCATTACATAAAATGTAATTCTCAAAGAGAATGCATAAAGCACTCGTTTAGAGTAGAGGAGGTATTTATCATTCTGAGGCTAACAACATATATATGCATCTTGACGAGTACCTAGCCTCTCTAACATACATTTAGCTCTTTGGGCATGCACAGATGATTTGCCTTTCAGTCTGAATGACTAACACAGGTCAAACAGATGACAAGTTTGCTGCTACTATACACATCTCTCAACTACAAATTCACACTGTGATCGAAGCACACAGCATGAAAACTTCACAAGTAAAATAAAACAAATGGATGGGTGAATGAGTCAGAAGTCACCGTGAAGACAATGGAATTGAGAGCAAGGCAAAGTTGTAGTTCTGAATTCTCTTCAGGAACTTCATGAGCAATGATGAACTTCTATAGAACTTTTCTCTTTGGAGCGGAGGAAACCCTCTAGGGTGATTAAAAATTTGACTTGATATATTCAGGCTTTGTATTCCCTTAATAAAAACAGCTGAAGTTCTATGTACAAAAACATGAGGCCAACCTACCATATCAAGTCAGCCTGTATGGAGAAATCCTCAGTGCAACTTATCAAATGTAAAATGGACAGCAGAAAGTGACCATCTGGTAAAACAATTTTGCTTAAAGATTACTATGACATAAAAGTTGGGGTCATTTTTCACAACACACAGTACGATTCTAATGGCTGAACAAGTGTCATACCATCCTATGCCTTTCAGGGTCTTCCTACTTGTAAAGTTTCTACCCTGATAAAAAATAGCAGGCAGAGTGAGATCATCGATGACTTTTCCTCCACTGACTCTCCGACAAAATTAGCTCAGTCCTATATACAGTTTACTCCACTTAAGTGCAACTCCACTGGAGAATGGAAGAGGCTGTGATAAAAGGATATTATTTGGGGACTTCTGTGTATAAAGGTAGCAATTTGCTGTATGAAAATGCTGCAGTATAGTGGAAGTTGGGGTTTTCTGGTTTGCAAATAAGTAAAGTCACCTGTTCTCAACTGCATCTCCACTGGAGAATGGAAGTGGCTGCGATTAAAAGATATCGTTATTTGGTAACTTTTAGATAGAAAAAGTACAAGTTGCTGTGTGGAAAATATTGCAATTAAGCAGAAGTTGGAATAATCTGATCTGCAATAAAGCAGAGTCAAATGTACATTCCAAAAGCCTAGCTGGATTATCTTAAAAGCGGTTCTGCCTTTTAAAAAATTCAAACTGATTTACCAGATCCCCTACAACTGCAGTCCAATGCATAATGTTTTAATTTAAACCTAAGAGGTGGGAAACTGGAAATCTGCATTATAAACTATTGTGCTTTGTTGGGTTTGGTGTAAAGCACACCACAGCACCACGGTTTATAACACTGACATGAACACAAGACAAGGCATAGAAAAAAAAATAAAACAGAGGGAGAGAGAGAAAGGGAAGAAGGGAAAGAGACAGACAGCAGGAGCTGACGGCTGAACTGAGAATATGGGTGCCAAAAGAGCAGAAAAGAAATCAGGACTTCAAAAGAAAAAAAAAAAAATGGTAAAAATGGGTGAACCGAAAGGTATGAGTCTAATCACAAATCCCTACAACAAGTCAAACAAGGACCCTCTGCCTCTAGTTATACCACTGTGCTTCTTGTACTGTTTATCACTGGTTTTGCATATTCTACAAAATCGTCAATTAAAACTGGCCATGCTCCTGAAAGTAGACAAAAAAAGAAAGAAGTTAAAAATGTAACAATATATTTTGAGTAACTGCTTTCCTTAAACTTCTAATTGCCGTTTGTCATTCCAGTTTTTGCAAACTGTCTGAAGACATTCTTATTTCTATTTTGTTGTGCCTCATGAGGCATGTTTGCTTCTCTATAATCAAATGTCACCTGGTTTAGTTTATCAGAAATTACTGTCAAGCACAAAAGCCTTAAACACATAAAGTCAAAGCCACGGCTCCCACAAACAAACTTTTCTGACCCAAATTTACTTCTCTACACTAGTGCTTCATGTATTCTTTGAAATTTGGCAAACTCAACCAAGATAAGGTGGCCTCTTACTCTTAGAATTCCAGTTACCTATGCTCGACTGTATTTGTATCAAGAAAGAAGTAGAATGGCATGATTAAGCATGTGCCTTATAGTCAAATGAGATTCCAAAATACCTCATCAGCAAGTAAAACGTCACTGTAATCAATCCTAATGACAGATAACACGATATCAGTATAGGCATAATTCTGATCAGAATTTCAATACATTTAACAGTCAATGCTTGAAAATTTTTCCTAAAAACTTCTGGCATCTCTATGTGCTTTACCACTTGTGGCATCTTGGTCCGAAGTCCTTATTTTCTAAACATTAGCTATTACTTATTACTCACAAACTTTGTAACATTATGGACTGGTCAACTAGAATGCACATTGATGAGGTCTTACTGTATAAGAGGTGGAGGAAGTTGAGTGTGGCTAAGTGGTCTGCGAGTTGTCCTCAGAAACTGAAGACTATTATATTTAAGTTTGTGCATTTGAGTCACAGGCTAGATGGTTTACATTGTGATATCTGTGGCAAAGACACTTCGCTATTTTTTCCCCATGCAACTCAGATGTAAATATTTTTTTTATTAATAAGCATCTGGCTTTTGAGCTGGGGATCAGAGCACAGCACTGCAAATAACAAGCAATGACTGTGCAATGTGTTTCATTTGTAACAGTGCGTATTTACATGGATGATGTGTATTATGAATTACATGGATAATACTGTGTTGCACTGTAAAACCAATTTAAAAGTCTTCATTTCACACAAATCCCTTCCACAGCAGAAATCCTTCGAAAAATAAACACCTCAATTTTAGCTCCTGACAATGACACCCCTTTCTACAAAAACTATAACCCATTCCATCTGACAGTATGTGAAGAGTTAGAAAAAGTTGACTCACCCTCTTCATCGTAATTGCTCATGTCATCGTTGATCATATTACAGAAATCAAGCAGTAGGTTCCATGTGTCCTTAGGGATTGACCGCTTGTGATTTTCCTGAAGTACAAATAAAAAAAAAGAATGGAAGTGAACATTCATTTTCTTCTTCCATGAAAGTGGCAGAGTGTTTTCTGTAGACTGTAAGATGAGCTAATCAATGTCATGTTTATAAGACTCAAAGCTACTAGATGCAATAATATCATCCAGCACTGAATTCATTGCATGATCTATTCACCAGGACCAGGAAATATACACATAAAATTTTACTTGCTTAAAATTTCAAAATGAAACAGGCTTATGAACTTTTACTCTCAGTATAGGTATCTTGTTTTGTCAGTATAGGTATCTTGTTTTGTTCAAGAATGATTTACTTCTTTACCACTAACACATGGATGTTACTAGCATAATAAAAAAAAAATAGTGGAAAATTGTTAGGATTGGGTGTTAGCCCTGTCAATTACTGTAAAATGTAACATCACAGGTACACCATGACTACTGTAACAAGCAGTAATGACAGTAAAATTAAAATCGTGCAGTCATCAGAATAGCACCAAAAGCTGAAAATACCAGTTGTGGAAACTTCATATCTCTGACTAACAGTAAAAAATGGTACAGCCACAGACCCAGCAAGAAGCAGTTATATCACATCTTAGTGAATTTAAAATAGCTGTATGTAGACAATTACTGAGGACACAGATGGTTGAACACATTGAATCTGAAAAAAAATCAGCCAATGCAAATTGATGGAATGACTGAGAAGCAGGACTCTCCACCAAGAAAATTTAGTATCATAAATTATAAGGGTTACTAGTTCCATCTTGACAGCAGAAAAAAAAACAACCACTGAGCATAACAATCTAACCACTAAAAACAACAACAACTCATAACCACACTGTATTCTAAGAATGTCCAAGTGTTACAATGGCTTACCTGTAGAAATTTGCACCAGAGATCAAGGAACTTGAATCTCCCCGTGAGTACAATATTCCAGTATGCAATGGCCATGTCTTGATCTGGAAGGAGGGAAAGGAGGAAAAGGAAATATGAGAATAGTTGGTGAAGAAGTGAAAGAAATTCAGGAATTAATATGATCCCCAATCAGGTCCTTGCCATGAAACATTAGACCAAGAGATGAAGATAAAACTGAAGAAAGGTCAGAGGTGACACACAGTGAAATTCATTATTAAAAAAGCTGTGCATTAGTTTTACAAAGAATTTGTTCAAATTTTGCAACAAAATAATTCCATTATTTGAACCTGAGGATAGTGAAATTTCGTATACAGCTCCTCTTGCTTCGAAAGTGTTCTTTTTCAGGCTGTGAGGACCAAAACGAAATCCAAACATTCTTTCTTTCTCCTCCTGCTTTTTTTTTTTCTTGAAGCCCTTTTTTTGTTGACTGCCATGCAAGAATGACATACTATTTTGAGCACAGAAAATTTCTTATCAGCAGCATCAATGCCACCCATGAATGCAGTATATCTTACTAGGATGTACTGTCATAATTCTCTAGCCTTCTACTAGCTACACTGGTGTATTCAGGCAGATAATTTAGTTTGCAGACGAAAGAAACAAATGACTGATTTAAAATTTTACTGCAAATTTGCTATATCTTTGCAAATGGCTTAATTAAAGGTAAATTTAAACAAAATATTCAGTACAAACAGATACAGACAAGTGGGTAATTTGGCATCAGGATTGATACTGTGTTATGCTGGCCCAACCCCATGTGTGCTCATCCACCCCAGCACATAGTGCAAATTGTGAAGGCTGTTCAGTGGCGTGAGATAATTCTAAAAAGAATGAGATCTTAAAGTAAGAAACTTCCCCTTCCATGTCTCTGAGGCAGGAAGGAGATGAACAAAGAAAGAATATAATTATTCTCTATCCATTTCTATATCCATACCTAGGCCTTTTTGCTCTGGGTTTTTGGCATAATTGAAAGTAAACTGGTAAAAGTCTTTGAAGCTGTTGGAGTCTCGTATCTCCTGCTCTAATGTGTTGCACTTTGCTCTCAATTTGTCTATAGAATCACATCTGTGAATAACACAAAAACATCAAAAATCACATAACACCAGATTGACTCATTTTTGTTACTATAATTTTTGAAACTTGGAAAAAGTATGTATGTACTGTGCTGGATTTTAGTAAGAGTTCTCCAACTCAAATATATGATGCATCTGTACATAAACAATAAGTAAAATGAAGGTTCAGGTAAAAATTTTAAATTTTTACTGGTATTTCCAGTAATTTTAACTCATTTTTTTTTTACTCGTTATGAACATCATTTCTCTTTTTTTAACAACCATTCTTTATAGCCCTAGACTGCAAAATGAATGTATGGCAGTGTTTTCTCCAGGTCATATGAGATGGGGGCAACATTCCTAATCATCATTAAAAAATGGCAGACGATTTGAAAATTCTAACAGGGACTCTAGATTTACTTGAAGTTTTTGTAGTTTCTGCATGTAAGATAAGGAGAGGATCAGCACGCATTTCATAAATTTTTACAGGGGATTTGAACTTTAAGGGACAAACCACATGACCGAACAGTCTGGAGAAAACACTAGTACAGTCATTACAGTGGAGTATGGACAGATAAAATCCTGTGAGTCCACGTCATCTTGTTCGAGATTGCCAAATTTTGTGGAATACACGAAGCACTAGTATACAGCAATAAATTTAGGCCTAAAACATTATTGGAGGGAACCATAATTTCACTTTTACATGTTTTTGGGGTATTGGATGTATTGCAAAAATTGAAATGATGCATCACAAATGGCTCCAAGCGAAAAAAACACTTAGACTCAGATGATGGATGTTACAATGTCCTAGCTCTGTGGACAACTACAAAGATGTCTGCAACAGTCTGCTTTACTGACATCATATCATATTACATGAGATATGAAATTCTGGCAGTGTCTTGCTATAATCGCACACAAAAGAATTATAGCAGGTGTACTTAAAAAAAAAAGCTAAAGATTATTTACAAAGGCAAACTTCTGAAGATATGACAACTCAATACTTCTAAGGAACAGCATGCGAAGGCAATAGCCTGACCTACTAGTCACTTCACCTTACATATAATGGTTCCCTGCATGCATCTATATATTGTATTTCTGGCCATGTAACATTACATTACTGATAACCACATGCACAATGGTTTTTAAAGCACAGAACTGACCAGATCTTGAGTGAAGTACCTGTTGTAAGTTGTAAATACTGTCATTTCAGTTCAAGACATTAAACATAATAAAGAATATTTGCTTTGACCTACAAAACCACTCAGCTCAAGCCGAGCCACAGTTTCCGCATGCAGCACACTTACCCCATTTCTGTCATTCCTGTGACAAACTCCTCTTTGGAAAATTCACACTGTGTCTTAGCTTTGAATTTCCATGCAAGTATAAGTACTGTTCTGGATTCAGGGTTCAGCTGCAGATCTTCCAGAAATTTCATCACACCATCAACTGTCATTTTCTCCTCGTCCCCAGGATCTGAATATAGAAAACAGACATTTATATATGTGAGCATATATGAAAGCAACAGAAATCTTACCGTACATAACATTGCTCTAAATATGAAATTTACTCAAACATCACCTTATTATCAGACTTCATAATGGATTTTTTCCAATGTACCATTGCACACCAAATCTTCTAGTTATCTGTATCTTCTACCTTTTCATGCAAGATGCACACACTAGCCTGACCATGCTATTATAAAACTGAGGAATGTGATTGTGAGGGCATCTGCTTGTCTCCATTGACATTAAACATCTAAACTAACTGTACTAAAAGCAGTTACCAGCATGCAACCTCAAAATCCTGCTGGACATGAATGCTAAATTAAAAGCCATGTTAGTGTTAATTGGGCTACACATCAACATGCATGGGCTGGCGCATCCATCGCAGACAATAGCAAGCAATTACTGCGTTTTCTCTGCAACTACTGCAGCTTCTGATAAGTCAACGCCTCTGCTGGTGACTTTACTGCCACTTACATCATTTGAATATTATGCAGTGCAGTCCATGACTACAGACCCATTTATCTGAACTACAGGTATGCTCACCACTAAACAACACTGAAAGTACATCTACACTGGCTTTCTCTTTACAATGAAACTGTTCTGATTAATTCAGTTTTGAGATGAGATTCTTTGAAAGAGGAGTAAATCAAAGTCGACTGTGGCTGTGGATTTGTTGATCTACTACTACTAGTACTCCTTCTAGATCGAGTGCAAATGAACATCTTCTGGCCTCATTATTGTGATGCCAGTGTGCATTTGAATGATGAACACATTCCATTTACAACACAAGTATAAATTTCTCTGCTAAATGACTAAATGTCTCACTCTATTTAAGCTGATTTGAGGTACGTGACAGCAGGCCACTGGATAAGGTTAACTTTGAAAAGATCTTTCCAAATTTTGAGAAACTCCAGCTGTTTCGGTTTTCCGACAGACAACACATTAACACATTCTTGGAGTTCTGTCATTTGCATTAACAAGGACAAAGCACCTTTATAGCGTGTCCATAGTGATTCTATTTTCCTCTTGTCAACAGAAGATCGTGATTCAGCAGTGTTGTAGCGATCTGGGGCCATAAAGTAGTTATCTACAGCGACATCGAGTTTCCAGTCATGGGCACAGAGGCAATTGATGGCAGTCTTCTCGCCAGTTTGAGTGAAGGCGACGAACTGCCGAACTTTGTCTTTCTGCGAACTCTTTAATCGTTGCTGAAAAAGAAAACAACAGAAACAACATCTGTTGGTGAAATTTTTAAATTCAAACCCTTAGTGCAGAAACAAATAACGCACATGGCAACCAGTGAATGAAACACAAATGAATCAAGTAGAAAAATTTGGTTTCTCACCATTTTCGGATGTTTGCAAAGCTAGTTTTACTTCCTGTTGAGCATGCGCCCTGTCTCTTTAGATTGTAAAACATGAATCGCTTTTGGCACAAATCAATTCCTTTATTGATGCCTTCGTCGTTTGATGCTAAAGGAAGAGAGAAAAAGATCTTTGTATTATTGTGACACCGCTTACCAGACAGAAACCATGTAGATTTTATGGTTCGTTCTCACAATCTATTGAACATTGATTTAGCAGAAGAACCCCAATTAGATCTGTCGCTTAACATGAGAGAGAGAGAGAGACAGACAGAGAGAGAGACAGAGACAGAGAGAAAGACAGAGACAGAGAGAGAGAGACAGGAGAGAGAGCGAGAGGAGGGAGAGAGGGAGATAATTTTTGTTTTTCTTTCCTTTTGTTTTCATTTTTCAAGTATGCTGCTGCTGGTCGCCTTAGATCTAATCAGTACCCCATTTTAGCCAGTATGCACAGTGCGGTCCTATTCTTTGTACATTTCCAGTCTGATCTGTAGATTCTAGTCTAGACTCTCAAGACCTTTTTGCCGAAATAAACTAGCAATGGCATGAGGAGGCACCGCAATATTCCTGAGAAAAGATAGGGAAAAACAGGAAGAGGGGAAATTGCAAAATGAGACAACAGAAAAAAATGAATTTTAAAAGCCGGAGAGCGAACGTCGTACGCGTTGCTGATAGACTAAGCGAGAAAGCATCAAGTTTCAAGAAAAGAGTAATAAGACTAATAAGAGAGAGGGACAGCCAGATTTTACGGGGTTCAACATACAGCTGAGCACAAATAACTCAGATTCTTCAGGAGCATCTTTTTTGAATCTGCCCAATTTCGATGAATATGTGAAGCATTAGTATGGAAGAGAAGTAATTTTGGTTCGGAAAGGTCAGTTGTTCGAAGAAACATTTTCTTCGACTTGCATGTGCTTGAGGTACTCGTGTTCAACTCTAGTGTAATTATCCAAAATATTCTGCTGCTGCTTGAAAACGTGCATCCTCGTTCTAATAATTGTACTTTGGTTCGGAGTCTCTTCGGCCTATTCTTTTAATAAGATTTTACTCACGTACCCGAACACCCCCACGACTTC
>JAWQUT010000227.1:965209-981900 GCA_033807755.1 Ellobium chinense
CCCACCCCTTCTCCGAATTCGCGTTTGTGAGTAATCATGTACATTATATGAGGTCATGCTGAAGATCATTTTATAAGACATGTACTCCCATGCTTCTCCCTTTTCTTCCCAAACCTACCACAAATTATATTTGATCACACATTTTTTGCCATCTTCATATCGCATAAAATTAAATTGTATCATAGATGGACTCTCATTCAGATCCTCTCTGTTTTTTGGTTTTTTTTTTCTCTCTTTGTCCCTTTCCTTCTCTGTTGTCTTGTCTTTCTTTGCCTTCTGTCTATTCCTATAATATATTCTTATCCTATTTCACTTTTCCATTTTTGTTGTTCGTCTCGTTTTGAAAACGTAAATTGTAACCTGAAATGTTATGTAACATTCTAGTGATAGACCGTGTGGCCTCTCTCTCTCTCTCTCTCTCTCTCTCTCTCTCTCTCTCTCTCTCTCTCAAAGAAAAAAAAAACACAAACCAATCGCTTAGTTTACGTACCGCTTGCTGACCTACAAACCCCGTAGCTTAGTGACGTCGATGTGCCGCGAAGCCATTGATTTCCCCTCAGAGCTTGCTTCGCGGACAGCTTGCTTCGCGGAGTGGGTTCCCGATAAATACTAGGGATATCCCAGTTCTCTTCACTCAGTTACGACTGAATCTCAGAAGCAGTCCAGCACAGCTATCTAAACGACTTGAGCTATAATACGCAGTGTTATTACCACAGTTTCAATCAGCCCTCAAACCGAAGAATCTTTGTTGAAAATAATTATTTTTTGTCAGTCTCATAAACTGTTCAGCATCTTAAACACAGCAAAAAATGGATTCTGAAATGAGTGTTCCAGTGCCACCCGGTGGCCCCCTCGAAGTTGTATTTTCTTTTGATACAACTGGCTCCATGTACAGCTGGTTGGATGAGCTTCGAGGCAGAATTCAAGACATGATTCAGCGCCTCCAAGCCGACATTCCAGGTATCAAAATTGCCGTGATGGCGCATGGTGATTATTGTGACGCTCGCACTTATGTCACAAAGTGGGTGGACTTCACAGCAAATGTGGCAGAACTGTGCGATTTTGTCAAGACAGTGGACAGAACAGGAGGTGGTGACGCTCCTGAGTGCTACGAGCTCGTCCTGCGGCAGGTGCATGACGAACTCTCGTGGACCCCAGGCTCTCGTCGTGCCCTCGTCTTGATTGGAGACAACAACCCTCACGAGCCGAACGAGTCTTGCAACAAAGACAAGATCGACTGGAGAGCCGAAACCCAGAAACTCGCCATCGCTGGCGTCACCATTTATGGCGTCCAGTGTGGAAGCTACAGCAACGCTGATCGCTTTTACAAGACCATCTCCATGGCAACCATGGGCAAGCATCTTCGTCTAGAAGACTTCGGCAGCCTCTTCGATACTCTCATGGCGGTGTGTTACCGAGAGGGCAACGATACCGCCATGTTGGCCAACTACGAAAAAGAGGTCAGAGGTCGCTGCGGAGGGACGGGCCTGGCGATGGATATCGACGCCATTTTTGCCTCTCTGAGGGACGACGGAGTGGATGATTCTGCCTCCTCAGCATCATCATCATCATCGTCGGCGGTGGCTGCACATGGTTTTGGGATCACAAAACCGAAACCAAAACCAGCGCCAGTGAAAGCAACAAAAAAGTTAACAACAGCTGCAAAAGCAACCCTGTCAAAGGCAGGGACACCATCTCCGAAGTTCAAAAGTCCCAACCCAACAGTCAGGGTGGCTCGTCGTCCAAGGAAAAGTCCAGCGACCAAATTGGGACTTGGATTGAAGAAATTCAGACAAGAAAATCTTCCACTCCTGAAACGAGAGAACGTCCCCGAAAACAATTTCAGCCTTCGCTCTTTGAAGTGGTCACCTTGGACATTGGCTATGGTCAGCAGTGAAGACGTCCCTGCAGCTTCAAAGTCGCTTTGGGAGAAACGTGTGGGCAGACCAGGCTATCGCCTAAAGCAACTTCCAGCAACCAGATCTGCAACGTCACTGCTAGAACGCAACCGCGCACTGTTCGAAGTCGCCGTGCAAGGCCCTGGCTCCAACAAGAGGCGCCACGTTGTCTTCAGCACGTTCTCCGCGCGGTGTCTGGGTGCCAAACGCTGGGAGAGGCGTCTGCTGGGCGCAGCTAGGTCCCAAGTGGATCGCATCTTGGGTGCTGGATGCAAGGTCTTCATCAGATACTGCTTAGTGGTGCCCCAGACGGGCTTTGTTTCGGCCAGGCGAGACATTCAGAGGTACGACTACGCCTGGAGAAAGCTGCGGAATGTGAGGGCGTCAGCACGTGATGTTACTAAAGGTGCTGTGAGCATTTCAAAGTCTGATGTCTGAGACTTTTAATATTTCATCAATAATGCAAAAAATATTGCAATATTCGTTGCAACATTGCAGGCTGAGACTGAATATTTTCAACAGCCCATTACATAGAATAGATAATTTTGTAAACATTCCAGGACAATAGAAACAATGTTCGTGTGGTCACTAGTTTCTTGGGAATGCAGAACATAACTCCGCATGCTAGCAAATGACAAGGACTGGCCAACAAAGGAACTCATCTAGAGAAAACTCTTTGGAATGTGGTATCATGTATATAATAACTACAGTGACATTTTTAAAAAATCATCATTCGGAAAATGACATGTATGAGATGTTTGTCATAGTGGGCAGTGCGAACTTCTTTTTCAAATTCATTGTTCATTTCAGAACATTTGTTAGGGATGGCACGCACTATAAAATATGACATTTTAATGACAGGCAACAGGATAACAACAATAACAGAAACCAGAAATTCTGTTTGTATATTCAAGAACAATGTGCGCTCTAACAACGGGATAACACCTAGCATAAACTCGTTTTTTCTTCTTGGTTTTTTTTTAAAAGGAAAGAATATGCCTAATTTGTAAAATAATGTAGAATGTTGTGTAAATATTCATTCATTCATTCATTCCACTCCATGTCATTCCACTTCACTCCACTCCACTCCACTTCCAATTCTCATTCATTCATTCATTCATTCATTCATTCATTCATTCATTCATTCATTCATTTTATTCATCCTTCCATTCATTCATTTATTCCAGTCCTTTTTTTTTCTTCACCAAGTATACGCGAGACTATTATGATTATTGTAAGACAGACTTGTAAGTTGATTTAATTTCATCATTCTTTTCCTTTTGCTTTACATCACAACTCAGCGTTCATCCATTCATCCTCTCTCCACGATGTACAGTATTTTTCTACTGATAAAACTATTTTGTGCAATATGTTTTTTTCTCGTCGTAACAGTGTATTATCGCAAATAAATATGAATAATACTGAATGTATTCTTCGCTATTAACTTCTACCTGTCTGCTGAGACATTCTACCATTGTTTGTGTTGTTGTAGTTGTTGTTACTGCTGCTGCTGCTGCTGTTGTTGTTGTTGTTGTTGTTGTTGTTGTTGTTGTCGCTGCAGTTTGGGTTGGATGGGCTATAAATTGTTATGAGTCTGGCACGATGATTAAAATTAAATGATATTTACAAGTATGGTGACGGCACTACCGACAGTGGAAGAAGATGACAATAATGATGATAATCATAACGATGATAATGATGATGATGATGATAACAGCGTGGATGTGATGGTGATGAGGACAGTGATGATAATGATAACGACGATGACTATGGTGATTGTCATGGTGATGACAATGATGATTTGAGAACTTTACGCACTAACGATGGGATCTCTTACCAAAGTAAGAGCTTATGTTGAACGCTACAAAAGGTGCATTCAGCACCGATGCACTTATTCGCGAGTTCTCAAATGATGGGTTCCAGGAGAGATATACTGCTGTTGATGCGATCTAATCACATGAAAGACGACGCTTTGATAATTCGGTGGTCATAATGGGAATGGTAGCATTAAAAATGGTGGTGAAGGTGTTGATGGTATTGATGGTAGGGGCAGTAGAAGTTATAATGGTATTAGGTCTTAGTAATAAAATGGATAATATTAACAATAAATTATATAATAACAGCAGCGCCTTAGTAGTTGCTGTTAAAAAGATGAAGGTTGTACTATGCATTCGTGGCAGTTGTATTGTTATTACTGTTGTTGTTGTTGTTGTTGTTGTTGCTGTTGTTGTTGTTGTTGTTGTTGTTGTGGTTGTGGTGGTGGTGGTGGTGGTGGTGGTGGTGGCAGTTGTGGCAGTGGTGGTGGTGGTGGTGGTGGTGGTAATGGTGGTGGTGGTGGTGCTATGTGCATGTAGTATTACCTGCTATAGCAGTAATAGAAGTATAAGTATATACATATATATATAATGGCAGCTGAGGACTTCTAACATCGGTAAATGAAGTGACGATGGTGGTGGTAGTAGTAGTGGCGGTTATAAAATTGTGATGGTGTAAAGAACAGAAGAAACAAGTAGTTATATAGCGTCCTTGCATTGTAAGCAGGGCTGCAACTCCTACAGATTTTTCACTAGATCTCGTGAGAGTGTGTTTTTTTTAAGTGATTTTGAGAAGGAAATCTACAAAAAAAAAAAAACCGAGAAAATTTAGTGTTATAAGTGCTATGACAACGGCATTATCATCAACAACAGCAGCAACAACAACAACAATCAGGTCTCCCAAACACGAACTGCACTCCACACAACCATCGAATCATGGATTAGAAATAATGAGGTGTCACTTTTCAGGGGAGACAACCTTCAATACTTAATCAATATCAGATTATTTCTGTTATTTCCCTTGACACTTTTTAAAATTCGCCCACCCCTATCCTTAAATAATATAACTGGATTCATGAATGGATAGCATTTGTGTGCCGGTGTGACATGCTAGATTGTCCCCCATGCTAGGGTGTCCGGGGGGACACTCTGGCATATGCTAAACTGTCCCCCTCTATGCTATACTGTCCCCCCTATTAACTATACAGAATAAAAGGCAAAATAGGAACTAAATGAGATTGTGTCCCCTTTTTTTCACACAACCACTCTCTGCTACTATATTTCTCACCTTCCATCCTTTATACAGTACCCTTCTACTCCCATTCACGAATGTAAAACGCTCGTGAAAAAAATAGCGGTAATCATTATCCCTGATACACGTCCATAGAGATACGATGATTATAATTTTGATTACAACCCTCAGAAATNTTGATGGTAGGGGCAGTAGAAGTTATAATGGTATTAGGTCTTAGTAATGGAACGGATAATAAGGTTACCAATTATATAATAACAGCAGCACCGTAGTAGTTGCTGTTAAAAAGATGAAGGTTGTACTACGCATTCGTGGCAGTTGTATTGTTATTACTGTTGTTGTTGTGGTTGTGGTGGTGGTGATGGTGGTGGTGGTGGCAGTGGTGGTGGTGGTGGTAGTGGTGGTGGTGGTGGTGCTGCTATGTGCATGTAGTATTAACTGCTATAGCAGTAATATAAGTATAAGTATAAGTATATACATATATATACATATATATATATATATATAATGGCAGCTGAGGACTTCTAACATCGGTAAATGAAGTGACAATGGTGGTAGTAGTAGTGGCGGTTAAAAAATTGTGATGGTGTAAAGAACAGGAGAGACAAGTAGTTACTATTGCGTCCTTGCATTGTAAGCAGGGCTGCCACTCCTACAGATTTTCACTAGATCTGGTGAGATTGTGTTTTTTTAAAGTGATTTTGGGAAGGAAATGTGCGAAAAAAAAGGGAGAATTTAGTGTTAAAAGAGCTATGACAACGGCATTATCATCAACAGCAGCAACAGTAACAACAACAACAACAACAACAACAATCAGGACTCCCGAACACGAACTGCACTCCACACAACCATCGAATCACAGAAATGACGAGGTGGCCACTTTTCAGGGGAGACAACCTTCAATACTTAATCAATAGCAGATTATTTTTGTTATTTCCCTTGATACTTTTTAAAATTAGCCCACCCCTTTTCCCTACATAATTGGATATTCGTGAACGGACTGCATTTGTGTGTCGGCGGGAGGAAGGGTATAGGGGTAACAGATACTAGAGAACGGTAGTTTGTTGTTAAGATAAATTGGCTCGTTGTACATATTTAGGATACACTGCACTGTTTATAAAGCAATAATCTCCCTAAATACTGTTACTGATAGTAATAGCGCATAATGTATATAGTTCATTACAGCTCTTCTATTTTTTCTTTAAGGTAGGACCTTATAAGGACTTGGGATCAGAGCAGTATTACAAATATGAAGGCTTTTCGAGTACATCAAGTTTGATAATGTGAGTTTCTGATTATTAATAATAATAATAATAATAATAATAATAAACTTCATTTATATAGCGCCTTACCAATTTAGAGCTCGTGGCGCTTTCCAAGAAAATATTCATGAAATCGCACCTAACATAGATATTATACATCAGAGTTAACAACAGACCTTCACACAACCACATCCATTATTCTAATAAGCACATTTATATGTACAAATCTTTCGCGTAGAGCTATACAAAACATATACGTCTCAGTGGAAATATTTGTCAAACAGATATGTTTCAAGCTTTTTCTTGAAGGTGTTGATGTTTGTTGCCTCTTTTAAATCTGATGGTAGGCTGTTCCAGATGTTAGCTCCGCAGTATGAGAATAACCTACCCCCGTAGCGTTTTAGGTTGTAACGATGAATTTTAAATGGTTGTTTGTTCTCTGACCTCAATGATCTACTTGGGACATAGTCTAGTTTGTAAGGAGATCAGAAATATATTCTGGTGCAGAATGTGCTTAACACTGATAACACAACATTGGACCGTATAGCCATAGATTATTCCTCCTTCTCTTCCTCAAAATAAATCGTGATATTTGGAATGTGAAACAGATGGAAGAATAAAAAAAAAAAGTGTGAGGCTCTAGAACCTTGGAGTTGAAACCAAAAACAAAACGAAGAAACATACCACATCTCCCTCACACACATATCATTCACGGTTACTCACATATAAACTTTCGCTCACTTGAGTGGACACATGCACTGGTTCACTCCTTCACCCACTGACTGACTCACTGACCGACTGAACCACCCTCCCTTCCTCGCTCGCTCTCTCTCTCACCCACCCACCTACCTACCCACGCACCAGAGATTCGCAAACCATACGGTACTGAGTCACAATTGTTGGTTAAAATGGTAACCACAGCCTCCGTCCACGACGTTCTAACCCATCCTACAAAACACAATACAATACAGCATTCTTAACTCTCCAATGACATGCTTGTACCTCATGGCGCTCCCACGACAGTGGATTCTTAATAAGCGGTTTTATTATATACATAGTGCCAGTGTTGGGCAGTACCTTTTCTGAATTCGATACCTTCTACACTTTAGAATTTTTATTCAGTATCGAAACACTCAATTCTCAATACCATTTCGATACTTATAATATCAGTGATTACAGTTCTTTTGACCCCCCGCCTCCCCCCAAATCCCACTCCGTTGAAAGTAACCTCTTAAATGTCATTCTCACCTAACCTGCTTTAATGATCTAGTATCAAAAGCGTATGAAAAAATAATTATTTTTGATCTCCATTTCAGTATCAAATAGCCTACACTGTCTTGGTATCAGTACAATGTCGAGCTAAATTTTGACCCTGTTCCCGTCTTCAGTGTCATCCCACACAAACGTCTCCTCAGTACAAAATCAGCGATAATATATCGAAAGGTATCGAAGGTACCGAAAAGTATCGAAAGTAACCAAATGCCTACTCTTGTGTTTAGGATCAGAATCGAAATCGAATCGATACTATCGATACTTAGAGTCTGGAGTATCACGTATTGGCCCATAAGTACATAATGCATAGTGTTTTTTGTATACCCTCTACCAGCTTACACTAAAGGAAGAGCAGAGGAGGGTGGGCATGACTTTCTTCAAGATTTCCACCAACAAACACATTTGAATAAGTATTGTTTACCTGAAATTTTCTTCTATTTTCTTCTTTTTTTTTTTTTGCTTAATAGCAACAAATAGTTGACCTGTTTAACTGCAGCTCTGCGGAAGCATAGAAAAAGTTGCATTGAGGTGCGTTTAATTGTCCGGGAATTTTAGTATATTTAATTTTTTTTTTCTCTCACAAGGGAAATGTTGCGAATCAACACACGTTGCAATTATGCTGGTTGAATTATATTAATTTCAGTCAGAAATTGTCTCTAGGAATTCAAAAAAGAAATAATGTTGCACATTCCACTTAAAGAAAAGTAACCTCAATACTCACATTAACAGCTGTTCCCGCACTCCCACCATGTTGCGATTATGCGGGCAAACTAATAACAATTTTAAAAAAAACAAACTACTCTCTTCTCTTCCCCCACACACAGTTCCTTCAGTTACACAATTTAGTTCAGGGGTTATGGGGGCAGCTTCACAAATGAACCGTCACGTGCGTCAATATTACGGGTACTAAGAAAGACCACGAGGACACGAGAAGTGACTAGAGGCGCGTGGGTGGAGATCGCTGCCGTCTTTGTGTCTTCAAATATCGAGCGAAAATGTAAATACTTTGAAGAATTAAAGTAGTTTTTGAATTGACAAAAACTCAAATCCCCTCCTTCCCATTCCCTCTCCCCCGCTCACACATTTTCCCTCAAATATTTCTAACTACTTCCCTCGATTTGACCTCAGCTGACTCAACCACAAGATCAACGAGGCGGATCGGTTCGGTTTAGGACGAGCGAACGATAGTCTTGCTCAATGGTTATACTCTCTCAGGCAAGCCCGCCGGGAAAAGCTTCTCGGCGGCCGGCGAAGGGCTCTAGACAAAATAAATGTCGAAAGGGAATGAACTGCGACCAGCGATAAACATAAATGTAATAACCCAACAAAGTTTGACCATCACAGAACTGTTACTCTTGCATGTTGTACAGTCTTAGAAAACAACGGCAAAGAGAGATTAACAAAAAGAGCAAGTGATAGCCAATCATGAATTCTCCAGTAACTTCTTTGAAAATTTTGTTTATTTTTTTTGAAAGTTTACGCAGCATTTCATCGTTTCGATGCAATACTCCGTAAACTCCTAAACCCAGAGTTTATAGACGAAAAAAACACCCAAAAAAAACCCCACAAAAACAGTCCCATTATCATGAACTGCACTCAACAAAGCTATTCTTTGTTGGAAGTAAGCTCATTAAGAATGTGGTGCATGTTGTGAAGCTCAGACTGTTGAGTTAGAGCTCAGCTACAGCTTTGAAAAGAAAACCGAGCCATGTCTGTTTTTGTCATTGGACAAAAATCCGACATTGATTCGTGTCGATAATGAGCATTAAATTTCTCATTAATAATATTTTGTGAGGGGCCTAACAAAGTGCGTGCAATATTCCGATATGCGCTTCTATCGGTGAATTATGTAAAAAAAAAAAACACAACAAAAAAATTAAAATCGCAGTTTCCCAACGTACCGCGAATATAATTATTGAAAAAAGAGGTCTGATCTTTTGACTAAATATGGACGACTTTACTGGCAGTCCAGGGGGCGTCAAAACCCCAATTCCGGTCAGCGTGAAGTTATCAGGATAATGCATCTAAGCGATGATTAGGCTTTTATAGGCTGCGGTAGGCATTTCGCACAATCTTATGCCGCTGTGCATTTTTATTTAAAATAAAACTAACCATTGAAAGATAAAATCAGGAGTAATATGATAGGCGAGGATTTCCATAATGTGTGCCATCCAACAACATGATCCTGGCTAGAGAGACTAAAGAGGGAGGGTTTTAATGGGTTGATTTAAAAGAGAAGGGTTTTTTATTTTGTTTGTAGGGATACACAAAGAAAGAAAAGTGTAGTTTTCAAATCTTGCAATCATAATTTTTGCTGCATGTTGTAGGATGGCACACATATGGAAATCCTCCCTACTAACTCTTACCTTAACCCTGTCCCTAATCTAATACACAACAGCCAACAAGTCTGTCGATCCTTCGGACAAAACTGCATATTGAATTGGATATATCATTAAATGATGTTGTCACTTTTCCGTTGAAACAGTGTATCTGTGAAAGTTTTTTGAGTGTGAAGCTGACATACACTGTACTAAATTTACTCAATCAATACGTATAAGCTGACTCACCCTTCTGTGTGCTGGTGGTGATGGAGTCCATTCTTGTCGATACATGTCCACAGCTCTGACAATCTCACGGAGTATCCTAAACGAAAATTTAAAAACCTAGACTATGTTGAATCCAGTTCCTGCTCTGCTCTTTGAATGTTCACAAGTTCTGCACTGACTCCTCAACTCCTTTCGTCTGAAATCTGAGTAAATTTGGTAACAAGGCAAAACACATTACGTCCTATTTACACGCTAATATGACGAGCAAGTTGAGCTTTAGTCACACTGATGATATGAAAAATGTACAGACATTTATTTTACAAACTGAATCGTAATCCTGTTTTAATTAAGATAGCAGTGCGGTCGAATGATGGAGCAAAGCTTTTTTAGGTGAACAGTGTTAAGCTGCTGAGGACTGGGTTCAATCTGATAAGATACACTCGATACCATCAACGATATAATCATCCTGATCATACAGATGAGAAGACGTTTAACACATTCTGAAAAAAACCATTAATGAGATTTTATTTGCGTACGATCTGCGCCTGCAACGCCCATGCTGTTTTTCAATAATTAGTTTCAGCGTCACTATGTCAGAGATATACAGAACTGCGCACTTTTATTCTGAAATTTCAATAGTATTTGACTGGCTGCCAAAAGCAACAAGACTTTACACGATTTCAATTTGGCTCCAATTATTTCATTTCCATGTTCTCCCCTATGTGCGATTCAAAAACGTCCTGAAGATTGATATTATAGTTTTGCTTCTTCCCCAGATCGCCTAAGTCGGTGGGACTGCAATTCTCTTCTATACCCACTGGAGTATCTCATTATTATTTGTTTTAGCAGTTTACTATTATAATCGGTGTAGTATCCGATTACAGTATTTGATTGAGAATCTAATATTCCAAGTGTTTCCTTTTACATTATTTACAGTGTGAACCTCTTAGACTAAAAAGCAATCACAACTATACAACTGTATAAAAGTGTAGAAGGGAACGCTCTAATTTTAACATGCAAGGATCGAGAACACTAAAACTAGTGAAAGAAATGAGAGAGGATCAGTGGGCCTCTATATTCCTACCATAAGCAGAATTATATAATATTTCATGCACTGAGGAGATTTTGTTTGGAAAATTACAAACGTTTCAACGCTGTGAGAGAGAGAGAGAGAGAGAGAGAGAGAGAGAGAGAGAGAGAGAGAGAGAGAGAGAGAGAGAGANGAGAGAGAAAGAGAGAGAGAGAGAGAGAGAGAGAGAAAGAAAGAGAGAGAGAGAGGAGGAGGAGGAGAGGCGTAGACAGAGAAAGAAGGCAGAAATTAATGATCGGAAAGGTAAGGAAAAAGTTGCCTGGGTTGGTCCATTCTCATGTTACAGTTTTCCTTACTGCACAAATGAGTCATTACCCAATCGTTATTAATAAAATCTCAAAATTCTCCATTTACAATTTACTACCGTTGACCATATTCAGACCACCTCTGCATCTAAATTTGGGGTGAGGTGGGATGGGAAGGGGAGGAAAATAAGTCCTCAAACCCCAAGATATACGCCTCTGTGACGATAAATTTTATAAAATTACCCTCATACTCCGCCTGCTGCGTCGAACGGCCTGCGATCGCCTCGAGGGCTGAAAACCGTGTCAGCTCTGAGCAAGACTCGCTTCCACGGGTTTTCCGCAGGTGCCCGAGACGTCGACAGGCGAGACGGGCCAATCAGTGGCGAGGGATTCCCGTGTGCTCGATCGGCCTATCTGTCGGCTGCTAGTCATTACAAGAGAGAGATGCGAGCCTTTTGAAAAGGCGTCTAGCGGTGTTCCTTTACTTCTGTTTTGACTGAGGCCCGGCGTGTGCTGGCACACTCTATTCAACTAGGATTACCTACCTACTGACGTATACCTACTTTCGAGTTGTTAGGATTGCGCTGTATGTGAGCTTATAAACTCGTGAAACTTGTGGTGGCTTTTACAGATTTCTTCCGATTTCTGCAGCTGTCTGGATTTTATTCGGAAACCATGTTTACCATTGTGCATTGTGTGTGTTTGTTCTCATTCCTGGCGAGTGCAGCTCTCGGAAATATTGCTTTACAAACCTCCTCATGTGGGACTGTAGCAGAAGTGTTCGCGAAACGTGTGGGCCCATCTGACATCGTGCCTGCGACACCTGTCCCAGGTAAAGTTACCTATGATTGTGTCTAATATGCAGTACACCTGGTGATGAGAGAATGATGCAGAATTGAATGAATGCTCATTTTTATTTGTTGTTTTTTTTTGTCCCTGCCGCTTATACTAGAAAAGCAACGATCCTGGCCTTGTGATTTATTGTCTAAACAAAAAAAAAATACTGTATTTCTGTTGTTGTTGTTGTTGTTGTTGTTGTTGTTGTTGGGAGGGGATACAGAGGGAATGAATGCAGTAATAGGGAAGTGGTTATAGAGAAAGAGATGAACGTCTTGACTTTATCTAAGTTTGGTAGCGATCCACGTGTAGGACTAAGAAATTCACTTTAATAAGAATCAAAGACGCGCAATGTTTAGTTATGGTTGTAGAAAGATTGTCATCCACCTCGTCTTCTTCTTCTTCCTCTGCTCTCTATCTCTCTCTCTTCGTTCTTTCTTTTCTCATATTAGTAACATGATTTCTGCCCTCCCCATCCACCCGACTCCGGGACCAAAACAACTTTGCATTTAATTCATCCACAGGCTATTTGGTATGATACCATTTATCTAATTGACTTTGGAGAAAATTTAGACGAAACACGCGAGCAAGAGGGGAAGAAAAATGATCAATGATGAGAGAAAAGGGTTAACTGGTGAGAGAAAAGTCCTAACATGAGAGAAGTCCTCAGTGATGAGAGAAAAGTCCTAAATGATGCTGTAAACACAGTACTGCCTTAAACTTCGACTGGGCCAATTGGGTTGGTCGTAAAATAGGCATGCATTTGCAATAGACTTTAAACGAAGCCGCTTTGTTTTCCTGAGCTTTTGGCAAGATGTCCATGTAATGACACACACTAGAGTTATTACTAGGGTTATGGGCAGGGTTGGGTAGGGGCAGTGGTAAAGTTAGGATTACTTTACTTGTTACGTGTTGCTGGAAACATCACCCCTGCATTCCAGACATGTCCATAGATGCTCCAATCCCCCACGCCCAAAAAGCCGCCTGAAAGAATCAAAATCTAAATGTGCTGGTTGATTCTGGCTGAGGACAGTTTTACTCCTTCCACTTCATTTCACTATACTCATCTCCTTCATGCGGCTCACTGCAGGATTGTTGTCCCAGCTTTTCTCCTTCTCTTCCCTTAGGTTCTTTCCAAAAGCCGGCTCAAAGAAAACAAAATCTAAATGTGCTGGTTGACTCGGGCTGAGGACAGTTCTATTCGTTCCACTTCATTTCATCATACTCATCTCCTTCATGCGGCTCACTGCAGGATTATTGTCCCAGCTTTTCTCCCCCCTTTCCCCTTTGGTTCTTTCCACTTTCTTCAGGATATCTGCCTTATCCTGCTTGAGAGTACCCCTAATTTGGTTAGAATTAATGGTAGGGGGTAAGGTAAGGTAGGGACAGAACAAGGGGTTATAAGGAAATTATAGAATCCAAACTTTTTTACATTTCGGCTTAGCGTCTTCCAGTGCTGATATGTTTTGTGTATACCGTCCCATGACGTATTAAGAAGACCGAGCAAAACACTGCCATTCATACGTAAGCTATATAAACTTCAGATAAAATACCACGTTTTGCACGAAAGCGACGCAGCATGATTAGATAAACCACATTGAAAAAAAAAAGTTTTTTAAATCGTAGCCGACAACCCTCCCCTTTCTTGGTTTATAAATAAAGATTTCAAAAGCTTTTCATAAACATGCATACACAGGACTAGGTCGTTTAGCTTACATGTATTCACTTGGAAAAAAAGAAAAAAAGATTATATTTTTGTGCTTTGTAGTGCAGTTACGGACCTAACCTTGCCGAAGATCTGGATCTAGGCCTACTTTTAATTGTCCGGGATTTATAAAGGATACGTTCAAACATGCTTCTTGTGATATCGCCGGGCAAATAAATTCTGAGTAGTATCTGTTGGATTAAAAATGGCCAAGTACAGTAGTCTACAGTTCTACTGTTAGCGATCTCATGGAACAGCACCGCAAAGGTGATGATGCAAGTTCATTTCGTCTTAGACAATGAATCGAATCGGTGCTGTCGTGAGAGAAGGCTCTACCATTTTTTTTCTTTTTTTTTTCTTTGGACACGTAGTTATGTTTCGGATTAGCTTTAGTTTGGTGTAACGGGTTTTCGCAGTAAGCGTCTCCGGGGTTTTTTATGGTGGGCAAGGGATTGTCTACCATCCACGGGCTCCACCAGTACTCCTCCTCTCCCTTTCCCATACGTAAACAATGTGCAGTTTATGCACATACTTCCGACAACAGACCGTCATAAGTTTGGTGTAATTGATTCGTTCTGCCTTTCTCTTCCTTGCTTTCTTTTTGTTCTTGCTGCCATTTTCTCTCTCTCTCTCTTTCTCTCTTTCGCTTTCGTTTTCTCTCTCTCTCTCTCTCTCTCTCTCTCTCTCTCTCNCTCTCTCTCTCTCTCTCTCTCTCTCTCTCTCTCTCTCTCTCTCTCTCGTTTATCCGTTGAAGATTTCAGCCTATTCGGATTGTAGGCTTTGGGTCGCAGCAATCGCACTCAGAATATGAGCAACACTACTTAATAGGAAATCGTGACTCAGGAAACGTTGCTGTTAACAGGAATTTACTTCTATCCAGTGACTTTTATAGAGAAAATACGATAATATTGCATTGTCAAAAAAAAAAAAACACAACAACAACAAGACAAACATTACCTTTAAACGAAAGTTGCGATTAAGCGGAGTCGAGTGTACTTTGCTGAGGCCAACCAGACAAAACTTGTTAGTGTTTTATGGGTCTTGGGGAGCTTATTCAATCAAACCGCCCAACGATTGGGTACAGTTTACAGCGCATCCCTCTTACACCCCCCGCCCCCCCCTCCACATACGGGGTCTTGACACTGCGGATAAGAAGAGTTTCCCTGTGGGAAAAGTCTAGACTAGGGGAGTGAGAGATGGAGGAAGTTAGTGCAGTGCTGGAAAGAAGGACAGAAGAAAAGAGAGACGGAGAGAGAGAAAGAAAGAAATAAAGAATGCGGCTGGATGGGAGTTAAAATGAGATGCAGGCCCACTGCAGGCTGAAAGGAAAGGGAGAGAGAGAAAGAGAGAAAAGAGAGAGAGAGAGAGAGACAAATGAGAGATGAATGTGGAAGTGAATTGGTTTGTTGCTGGAATGAAAAAAAGAAGGGAAAAAAGAAAAAAAGAGAGGAAGAGACTGGGTCAGAGATTTGGAGAGGGTGTAAATGAAAGAAAGAAAAAAAAAGAAAGAAAGAAATAAAAAAAAGGGAGAAAGAAAGGGTAAAAGAAAGAAAGGGTAAAAGAAAGAAAGAGAGAAATCGATTTAGTAGAGACAAATGAATGAAGGATGAAGGGAAGAGTGAAGGAGTGCATTGCCTGCGAGCGCTGGGCACGGCGTGTGTTGATGTCGATATGTTGTGACAGAGTCTCCGGGGTCATCATACTCAGAACATACTCAGAGATAGATACACGATGTCTGCTTTACTCCGGCTTTATACAGGGGCGGAACCACGATACCCGCAGCCCCTTCCTACCCCTTCGATCCTACTGCCCCTTCAAGCTGCGCTTTGGTATATCATAATACGCACTGCACTATTATAAAGTTTTTGTTTGTTTTGTTTTCATTTGAAGAAGACGACCCGCAAAAAGCGTGTAGTGTAGTCTGTCTCGACTCACAAGTTGAACCAATATCTGATATGGCGTAGAAGTGGTAAGGGGAGGGGAAGAAACATGTAGAGGTATGAAGATGCCAATATTTTTTTCACTGTTGGCTATATTAGGTTTTACACCTCTCATTAACCTATCCAGGGGTCCTAGGCCAAAATACTTTCCAAACGTGTTGTTTAGCTCTTCCTCCAAATTTTGACACAAAGAAAAATGCCTCTAAACCAATTAGATTTTGTGAACATAGGCAATGAGACAGGCTATCTAACATTTTAGGTTTTTTCAATTAGTAAACAGGGTAACCTTACCCACCTAGCAACAACCACAAATTTTATACTTGAGAGGCTAAACCTCACCTATTATGAGTCTACAGATGTATTTGCACCTATCTAAGCCTTTAAAATTAAAATCCAACCCCTCTGATTTTATGGGGATTATTTAAAATTACATATTTTTATGCCAGGTGCTGTTGGCATCTTCATGACTCTCAGATGAGAAAGATTATGCCATTCAAACTTCTCAGCTATATATTGTTCACTTTTGAGGCTTTCTGTCTTCATTGTGGTCATCTTTTTCTGTGACCTTCCCTAAAGTCACCTAATAGAACTTATCTATGTTCGCCAACTGTTCATTGAAGGACACCCAAGGTAAGGGTTGCAATTTTTGCTAAGGGGGACCTTAGGGCCTTTGCTTCTTACCGCCCTCCCCCGCAATCTACGCATTGAAGTGAACGCGTTGCCCTCTGTGGTAATATTATGGTTACTTTAAGCGTCTTTGTTGAATGAGTCAGACACTATGAAGTCGGAAGCAAACTAGACCAAGCAAATTAAACATTCGCACGTTGTTT
>JAWQUT010000227.1:990452-1005149 GCA_033807755.1 Ellobium chinense
GAGGGCAGGGAAGAAGTTGGTGGGGGAAGGGGGAGGGACAGGGAGGTTGGTTGGAATTAAATGGGTGAATTTCGCGACCGCGCGATCTTGAAAAAAAAACATAAAACACTGGATTTTTATCACCATCTGGAACACTGCTCTAGTGGACTGAGCCGGTACAATTCAAATTCTTGAGGACCTGCTGTGTTGTTATGCGGTTGACGTAACTTAAGAACAAGAAAGCCTATTATTCTACATGGTATGTCAACTGGAAATGGATTTAACCGTTATCACCTCAACACCTGCACTACAGTTTTTTTTTTAACCACATGGGCAATCAGTCTTCGGCTTAAGAAATTTCTTACCTCTTCAATGAACTTATTGTGATCAGAAGTATGCAGATTCCAGAAATACTCAAAAGAAGAACGAAGAGTTCAATGAAGGGAAGACATTGTCCAAGTGGGTAGAGCATGTCTGTAATATTTTGCACCAGTAGAAACTGCCGACTTAAGTAACTCTCCACTTCGAAACTTCAACATATCTTTTGAAAAAGCAACTCAGTCATTATGTAAACGCTCAAAGTACTCTGTGTGTGTTTTGTAGAAATCGGCAATCCTCTGCTGGAAATGCTGAAGTGGACAGGTTTTTTTAGGGCCTACAGTGCTTGTTTCCTTTTTCAGTAAAATCAGAATTTTCAAACTGAGGACTTGTGGAGACTTATTTATGACGGGCAGTAGAATTTCTGCTTTGTTATCAGGGTCTCGATGTCAACATTTCCCTGACATGAACTGAACATATTTTACACCTTTGTCATCTGATTATCATAGATATGCCAAGTTCAAACAAAATTCCGCCCAACAATAGAATGAAATTTTTGCAGGTGACGCAAGTCCCCTGCACTGGAGACGATTTGTCATAATAATATGAATTATTTCCCTATCTATTTCTTCATCATTTTTTTTTTTTCGCTGTGATCTCTATCAACACATTTGACACTCTATGTCAATTGACAACTCTTTATACGCTAATGCACAGATGGTCTGTCACCAGGAAAACGTGTTTGATAAATTGTATGTAATCTAGGGCCACTGAGTGTACTACTTTGTCGAAATATTGCCTGTCACTTCCTTCTACAATGACTTTTCTAAAGAATGGCCAGACTTTTCAGTCTTATGTCAATACTGATAGCCATAGATATGCCAGGACATAAAGAACTCGAAAAACGAGATCAGTATTTTACGGACTGCACGTGGTCTAGTCTCACGATCACCGTATCACCCACATTATATTATTGTATGGCCGTTGCCTTTAACACCTTAAGTTTTTAAGTAGCATAGATCGACAGAATCATATTTTACCGCCTTGTCACTTGATAACTATAGGTAGTCTAAGCCATTTCTTACGAGTAACCTGTAAACTACATGGTCTCACAGGGAACGTGTATCTAGTAACCAGCAGTTTTGTTTTGTTTTTTTTTAACTGCCGTGTCTTTCGACCTTCAACATTTTGAGTGCGCACCGTGGCCTTAGAAATGCATGCAGCTTTAGGCTATGTATAATTTAACTGCACTGCATTTTTATACTTCCTTGACGATCAATCTTTTGGGTTTAAGAGATTTCTCACCTCTTCGTAGCAATGTAATACCTATGAACGTATTACTTAGACTTGCAGTGTGTGTCTTACAGCTGATGTCAACCTTCTATTATGATGTTTAGTACAGTTGACACCACTTAATGGCAAGTTTTACTGGGGCATAGAGGAGTTGCGATTAATGGATTAATTCGAATAAGGGACTATCCAGTGGCATTTGAAGAGAAAGTTCTCATTTCTTTTGTCCAGTAATAAATTTTAAAAAATGGTGATAAAACGGAGTTGCGATTATGCAGATGCAATTGAATGAATCGACTGTATATTCTGTGGTCAGAAATCTTATCATTAAACTTCAGTTGCGATAAAAAAAATGGTCGACAGTATATTATATTCGTTATATATATACATAGACAACGGTTAAAACGACCAAAGACATGTATTCGGTTTAAACAGGGCTTCGGTTTAGACATATATAGGCCTAAAGAAAGCAATACTATAAACAAGGCCTCTTTATTTCCTTTCGTTTTAGCGGTACTTTCGGTTTAACCGTGTTCGTTTTAACGGTTTCTACATTATCAGTTCCCTCGCCATCAGTCTGACTTCAAAGTGCAACACAAGCCAACGACCGTTTTCAGCCAGGCAGGGTCTGTGCAACCTTGGTTGGCAGATTGTCAATAATATGTAATATGGTAGTCATCCCGTGACTTCATGGGCGACGACCGACTTGTGAATGGCACATGTAATGTTTTCATTCTGTGCACGTCTGAGATTCAGGAAGCCAACCCCAGGTAGATCTAGATGAGATTATTTTATTCAGGAAACGGTACCACTAAGCGTACCTGACTCGTTTTGTAAATGACTTGTCAGTGAACCTTAAAGAAACGGTACAACGAGGCGTACCTGACTCGTTTAGTAAATGACTTGTCAGTGAAGTTAAGAGAAATGGTACAACGAGGCGAACCTGATTCATTTTGTAAATGATTTGTCAGTGAAGTTTAGAGAAACAGGACCACTAGGCGAACCTGATTCGTTTTGTAAATGACAACACTAATCGTGTCCTTCGATAAACGTTGCGAATATATGACTATCATCATTCTTGAGTCTGTCGAAAAAAGTCTTCATATTTATTTATAGTGCTATGCAGTACTTTTGGTGTTCACGAATTTTGATTGGGTATCGGAAGTATCAAAAGTATGAGAAGCATCGGGAGTATCGAAAAGTATTGGGACTATTGAAATGCCTATCAAAATCGGCACCGAGTATCAAAATCAAATTATAAATGGCTACTTTTGATACATAGAGCTTGAAAGTTGAGTATCGTGATGCTTAAAACTTATACTTACTCACTTACTGCCCTTACAGTGTGGCATGCAATGTGAAGTCATCAGTATTCTCCCTTGTAGTTTTCTGACAATGATGGCAGGCACATGAGCACGACCTATCACAGTTTGCACCTACAGTTCTCACCAAGTTCCCGACTATTACCGAAAATACTGTGATGATTCATGTCCTCAGTGTTATTGTCGTTTACGTTTACTGCGCATATGGCATACATATTACACGAAACGCGCACAGAACGTGTCTTAAAGTCACAGGGGAGGTAACGCGAATAAAGGGAGACAATTTCCAAAACGTATATTAATATAATCTTGCTCAAACAAAACGAGAGGAGACACGTATACCGCGCTGTTTAAAAGGTTTAGTGTGAAGTTTTTCCCAAGAATAGTATATTCGTCCACAGAGCCAGCACAAAAGAACTTAAATTGAAAAAAAAACCACTGGCGGAAACGTTGGTTAAAGGAAAGCTTAATAACAGATTGCGCGTCTTTTGTAATCTGTGTTAGTGTGTAGGAGAACAGGGAGGAACTACACGAAAGCGGCCAGCGAAGGATTAGGGGTTCAACTCAAATGAAAACTGGCGTGTACCTTACATAGGGACAGACAAGCGTATGAAGGATCACCTTGTTCCGCAAACTCTATCCGTGTTTTTGTGTGACATCATGTATACTATCGAAAGCGAAACTTAGCAACATTGTCGCGTGCTTTTTTACTAATTCGCTGTTATTACTTGAGAGCTCGCGCATTAACGATGGGACCTCTTACCATCGTAAGAATTACTTATATATAGTGCGGAAGTGATGAATGCAACCTTATTAGCGTTTAGCATGCAGAGATAATGACAAACGTATTTCGTTGTGCATCGTACATCATGCGCTGCATGCTATGTAGGCTAAACTAGAGTAGTGACCACATCTAGGATATTCTTACAAGAGTCAACTATTAACGTACTCTGATGAAATAACTAGCCAGACGACGTCATTATATGTTGGGTGTTTTTATTTTTTTTTTGGATGAAATACTAGCCAGACGACGTCATTATGTTGTTTTTTTGATGAAATAACTAGCCAGACAACGCCATTATGTTGTTTTTTGATGAAATAATAGCCAGACGATGTCATTATGTTGTTGTTGTTGTTTTTGAAGGAAATAACTAGCCAGACAACGTCATTATGTTGTTTTTTGATGAAATAATAGCCAGACAACGTCAGTATGTTGTTTTTTGATGAAAAAATAGCCAGACGACGTCATTATGTCGTTTTTTTTTTAATGAAATAACTAGCCAGACGACGTCATTATGTTGTTTTTCTTCTGACTGTCCTCTGACGAAATTTTGTTGTGGTAGAATCTGACTGACTCGGAAGTCCTAGCCTGCTCTTTGCAGAACTGCGCAGTGTTTTCTCCAGACCGCGCGATTTGCACTTTAAATTTCACACTCTCCCCCCACCCCCCCCCTACACCCCTTCCTGAAAAATACATTGGACGCGCGCCGACCTTCCTTGCTTTGGGGCACTGCAAAGTTTGCATTACTTGAGAAAAGCCTAAAAATCCATGTAAATATTTACAAATNCACATGATCTGGAGAAAACGCTAAAACTGCGGTCGATGTCTCTGTATTTCAAGTCTATCTCACGAGGTCGAAAATCTGAGCCGATACCTTGAAATCTGAATTCATGAGGTTATGCCTTATGTTATCCTCAATTTGACAGCGGATTAGCAGGATGAAATGCCTGCCTTCTTCCCTATCTACCAGTCTGCTTGTTAGCGTGGGTGCCTGTCTGTGTATCTGCGAAAAATATCTGTTGGCTTGTCTGCCTAGGTGCCTCTCTAGCAACCTGTCTGCCTGCTTGTCTTATCTGCCTGTCTGTCTAATCTGCCCACCTACATGCCTGTCTGCCTACACCGTAATAGCTGGGTTTTGTTTGTTTTTTTTCGAGTATGCAACAAGTGCCAGCGCTGTTTATGATGTAACTTGTAAATCTTACGTTGGAGGTAAAGCAGCTAATTTTTATTGTTATATACGTTACCTCCGACCCAAGGTTTACAACGTTACTAGTACAGCGCTAGTCTCATGTTGTGCATACGGCCCAAGTGATGGAGGACCTATGCCCTCTTCCCCCCCGCCCCCTACTTCCTCCTTTCTCGATCTTTCCACCCCTACCCTAAACGTCCTGCTCCTCTGCCGCCTTCAAGACTGGCGGTATGATTAAATCACTGTGAATGCTCTTTTTATCTAGTCTCTCAACACTATCTTCTTCACGTGGCCCCTTTAGGCTACGCCTCTGCGAGAAGTTAATTTAAAACATTTCAACCAGAACCAAGCGCGCCAGGCAAAAGACATAACGTCAGCGGTGTTGATACAGTCAATAGAACATAATAGGGAAACACGGCGTCTTGTTAAATTCAGTGAGGGAGTTATGCCGTGCTTTTTAACAACTACCGTATCATAAGCTTCTAGGTGCGTAGACTTCCCTTTGTTCAGTAGATAAAGGTCTACACTATTACAGAGTTTCGCTAACAGATTTCATTGAAAAAGAAATCCCGAAGAATTTTACGACTTAAAAGGTGCTGTTTCCACTGAAATGTCGCGTCTCTGACAGAAGAGTTTATCTGCATCTCTTTTGACAGTGTTCTGATTTTTCTTTTTTTGTTCAGATTTCATTGACAAAGAAATCCGGAAGTTTGTTGTTACCTAAAAAGTGCAATTTCAACTGAAATGTCATGTCTCTGACAGAGAGGGTTGTGGGCATCTGTTGTAACAATGGTCAGAATTTTTTTTTCCTTTGTGTGTTGATGGTACATGTTTCAAGGAAATACACCCCACGGCTACGTAGTGGAAAGCCCCACTTAAATAGTAGCGATGTTTTTCTTCCTGAGTTGCTTATTTTCTAGAACTGCTCAACACCTCGCGAACACGAAATCATGAATTGAGGGTCTGGAAGTGATCTTAGCTAGATGTCCTGGAGCTGAAGTTTGCAAAGTCCTGCTTAAAAATATTCTGTTCGGCATAGTGTCCATTCGGAATAATGTCCGTTCGGCATAGTGTCGTTTAGGTCAGTGTCCATTCAACACAGTGTCTTTCGACATCTTGTCCTTTCGGCATAACGTCCGGACACAATCAGTGGTATGATAATCAGTGAATATAAGCTGCATAGTCATATTTTTTTCTGAATGCAGACTAAACATGATATTCAATTTGTAATAGATACTGTGTTCTATCATTGCATGGGGGTACCTTTCTTTGTCACCGATCTGATTATGATGGCAACAGTGTTGTTCCAGCATACATTAGTGTATAGTCGAACAGCTAAGCAAGGGGGGTCCAAAATTGCATTGCGCGCGTACCACCGAAGGATGGGACTTTTCTTGACGGTTTTGTGACGTTGATTTGACTTGAGTGTCTGCGTTCTGTGGGTGGTGTTGAGTCTTAACACTTTTTTGTCGTATGTCATACCGTCGAAATTGACGAGGTTAAGTGTTTCTGAAGTGTATACATTTCACAGGCCGTCTGTCTTATTGCTTTTCAAAAAATGCCATTATAAATTCCTTTCCATTTTTTTTCAAAATAGGTCTTCGTTGTAAAGTACTGTACTGATGTATATTGTTTGTTTTTTGAGTACTTTAATGCCTTTGTTTGAGACTTTATTTCTGGACGAGAACAGCCCGGGGGTGGAGGGGAGGGGAGAGGGGGAAGAAGGGGGAAAGGGGGAAGAGGTGACAGGGGCAACAGTTGGGAGCGTCGGCAAGGTGGGGTGCAAGAGTTTACAATGTGGCAATGCCTAGTTTTAGTACCAACAAGCCACCATTGAGGTTTCTGGCAAATAAATACGTTATCAAAATATCAAACTTTTGGCATGACAGGGGCCCTGTACTTATATATTGATGTAATCTTACTGCATTTGAAGTAATGGGTGGGTAGCAGTTATAATTTACTAAATTTTTCCTAAGTCAAGCTATCCAGCAGATATTGTGTGGGGTTGGTAGTGGGGTATTATTAAAAGAGCAGACGCCGCCTAACAGCAATTTGCTCTTTCAGGCAATACCGCAGTAAGGTTGTTGTTTTTTTTTCCTCAGGAGAACACAATACTTTCTTTACAAAACTAAACATAGCTTCAGAATCGAAATCCTCCGTTTATTAGCAGTCTTTCCCCGAGCCATTATTAGGTTGCGGTTAAGCAGAGTCGAATGCAGTATAGTAATATTAGGCTAGAACTTTTCACGGGAGACAAAAATGTCACTCATGAAATATTTTTGGCTTCTTGAAATATCCCCACTGTATGGTTGGTGCGCCTCAGTCACGGTGGAAAAAGGGTGCACATGTACTCAAGATTTGTTAGAAATATGGCGTCTTTTGCCATTGGCGGAAGAGAAAGCTCGGCAGCATGGCGGCGACCATCTACGCTTTGAAATTTGTTAGTAGAACGCTTTTTAGCGGCCTTGTGTTGGAGAAATATGTGGCAAGAACCAACGGTGATATGTATGCTAATGAATGAGACAAAAAAATACTAGTATAACAAACACACGATTCGCAAGTAAGTGCATTATATTCTTGCTCTTCCGCATCATTCTTAGCGATCTTGTCTTGCCTAGTGACTGATACTTCCTTTACTAAGGACGGGGTGTGGCCTGCCTTTTGCGCGACGCCGTAGGGACTAAACAAATGCTGCCCTTTTCTGGAGCCAATCCTCTCCAGCACGATGTATCCCGGGACAAATTTCTCTAAATTCATAACATTATAATTTTGCCTCTAAGGGAGCGAAACAAAAAAAAACCCCAAAAAACCACAACAAAACCAGCCATCAGTGCACATATTATTATTAGCTTACCTGTCTGTGTAGCTTATGATATAAGAGAGGGAAAAAAAGTAGAGCGTGTCGAGGTTTTAATTGTTGGGATAAAAGGGTGAATTATATACTAAAGTTAGACTAGTGTCACGTGAACGTTGCAGCTTCGTGCTGTTCAAGCTGATAACACTCGCGTAGCTGAATGAAAGTCGAGTGTAAAAGATAGGAGGTAATATAGTAGTCTCTAGCTAAAATCTCGATGCTCGATAGACGAGAAAAATTAAGATCTTGGACAACGGTTTAGATTAGAGAAGGGAGGTAAGTACAGAAATGAAAAGTGAATGATAATTATACCGTCGTTATCAAAGGACATGACGCCAGTGAGAAAGGTCAAGACGAGTTGTTGGTGGGGGTAACTTACCCGCACCTTGTTACATTCAGGCATATTCATGTAGGTGAAATATAACAGGGTTAATGGCATTTAGCTCCATTCAATGGCGCTTTCATGTGGATGAGATCTATGAATGATAATCGCAAGTAGGTTCATTTTCTCTTAATGGAAATGAGCAACTCTATTGGAAAAGAAAGGAAAGAAACAATCACTGCAGTCATTAAGCGAGATCTTACATGAAACGAGTTCTTGCAGCTGGGATGTTAATCGAGTTCTTTCGAAGAGAAGAAAACAAATCTGTTTCACGGATAGAACTGGATCTGAACCGAAAGGTGATGCTAAGCTCTTGTCGATGTCCCGAGTCTCTTATTTTTATATGATATTTTGCTCACTCACTCCAGCGTCTCAAACGCTCGACATTTATTCAGTGACACCTTGGAATTTGTGTTTGTAATGTGTTACCATAATTTCTACAGGTGTGACCTACGTTGTTATTTGGTTTTGGAAAGCTTTAATTTTTATTTAGAAATGGCTTGCGGTTAGTTTGTTGTCATCACGCCAGATGGAGTCTAAAGATGGACTCGTGTATCCTCGTGAACATGCAACCTCATGTATCCAGTGACGGAGGCGTTGACGAGAGGTTATGAAGGAATGAATGTCGGAGTCATATCGGAGATGACATGAACTGTAAACAAAAGGGAATTTCGGTCGAGGGCATACAGAGAAGAATATTGTTAGGCGTGAGATTTTTGTTTCGTATTTTTGAAGGAAGGCATGTCATCCTCACGCCCCAATGCAATGGCAAGCTTGAAAAATCGGCGATTTTTTTTTTTTTTAAAGTTTGTCTAGATAGGGAGGGGTGCAAGGATATGTATGGGCGCATGAAATGGTAGTTGATGAGGTGAGAGCATTCAGGAAGATTTAAAGCCATTTTCAAGCCCGATGCTGGCTTCCAGCAGTGGGCCTACTCGACCTCGACTTAGTCCCTCCAAAACAAGCCAAATTTGCCCTTCTTTTCGTACCCCGTTTAAAAAAAAAAAAATCGCATTCCTTTATTCCAGTGAACTTTCTTTGATCAAGGGACGTTGGCTGCAGCGTTGCCATTCCCTATCAGTACTAAATTATGTCTCAACAGGACAATAATACCTTTTTGCAGTGTCGATTGATAATGATGAGATGCCCACCCGCCACGATGGGGGAGGGCAGGAGGGACTTCCGCCACCTGGCAGAAGACGACAGAGGCGCATTTTATATAATAAAATCTCATAATCTCCCTCGCGAGCAGCTGTCTCGTGCATTGTGGTGGTGGGAGTGTGNGGGGGGGGGGGGGGTCATCGGTGAGAAGTGCGCGGGTGCAGGGTTGACGATTACATATACACAATTACATGTTTAAAAAGACCATGCAAATCACTTTTTTAAAAAAAATGAACACTCGATCAGGCCTCGGCGTATGGCACTTTCTTTTGGTAAAGTTTCTTTGTGCTTACAGTTACAGAGCGTGGGCCACCCTGTGTTCGCGCCTTGCGAAAACTCAACGAGCGCCTTTGTCACCATGAAAATGTTGAACAGTATCGAGTTGCATATATAGACTCCTATTCTTATCAGAGACACGTACGACAGTTCTAGATCTGGTTTACTGGTTTACGCGTGCTACTTTAGCTTTAGCATGTTATAGTTTTGTCTAGCGGCTTCTCAATGTCATACCTGGGTGGGAGAGGGATTAGGGATAGGATGGGGTGGGTGTTTAAATTTGGTACCCTCTTTTCACCAATCGCATTCGTTTTACAATGACAGTGACAAAAAGCTGGAAGAAGTGCAACAGGGATTTTAAAGAAACGTGTCATGCATTATCTATCTATCTATCTATCTATCTATCTATCTATCTATCTATCTATCTATCTATCTGTCTGTCTGTCTCTGCCTGCCTGCCTGCCTGTCTGACTAGCTGTCTGTCTATCTGTCTGTCTGTCTGTCTGTCTGTCTGGCTGGCTGGCTGGCTGCCTGCCTGCCTAACTAACTGGCTAGTTGAATGATGGGGACGGTGATGCTTTGGAAAGCGAAAGCGAAAGTGTTAGATGAAAAAACAAAACACACACACAAAAAAAAAAAATTTGATCGGAAGTGACCCGACCCACTGACCTCAAGAAGTGTGATGCAACTCTGCAATTTCTGAACTTCTAGACTGAGGAGACTAGACTAGATCTGGGTCTTCGGCTCTATACAGGAGTTTGACCACATGTTTATTTCACATGGCGTTTGGCGCCGTGCAATCGGTGCAGCCGAGCAGACTGGTGCGAGCTTAGACGTTTATGTACTACATGACAATAATTATAAGCACCTGCCAAGTTATGTTTAAGCTGTGTTATCTAAAATGTATGATTGGTTGTATGACTGGTTGGATTGGTAGTATCATAATGATTAGTTTGTAAGCGGTCTGTCTGTCTGTCTGTCTGTCTGTCTGTCTGTCTGTCTGTCTGTCGGTCGGTCGGTCGGTCGGTCGGTCGGTCGGTCGGTCGGCAAAGTCACTGTAAACTAGCGACCTGCAATGTTTCTATGATTTATGAAATTCTATACCTGTGAAATTCTGAAAAGGCACTTTGATGTGAAGCGTAGGCCTTAATTCAAGTAAGTTAAGGGTCCCATCATGCCTCTTCTCGCCTTTTATACCCCAGGCGGGCTCGTAAGGGATTTTAAACCAGTGTTGTAAATCGTCTGACCATCAGCTTCTCAGGGTGAATGATTTTTAATGCTGGAGTTCTGTTATGAATGCTAGTATATATGGCTTCAAGATCAGTGCCGTATGCACAATCCATTCGTTAGTTAACGTATTACGTTAACTACAGTGAACACTACTAATGTTTTGGGAGTTTCCCATGGTTACCGCAGTGCGTTAACTAACGTATGGATTATGCATACGGCCATGGACCAGGAGAAAGTTCCAGATTTTCATATGTAAACTGCCTTTTGTACCTGACCAGAAGTTTTTAGAGCTCTAAATATTTTATTCTGATGGATTTGGATTCACGAAGGTATGTTCATTTCTGGCACGTGATCAAGGGATTGTCGCTCACGCGCTGGTTTGTTTACATGCTTTGCGCATGCATAACTACTCTACATTCATCACGAGCCGTCTGGCATGCGCAGTGCATGTAAGCAAACCAAGTTTTGAGCGACAATCCCTTGGTCACGTGACGTAACTGAAAAATGCTATACCTAATATTCTTGTCTTCTATTTTGTGCCCAGATGCTGTGCTCGCGGAGTGCTCTGGAACGCTCCGCTACACGTCCGGACGCTCATGCTGTAACAGTGATATGGAGAATATGTTTCTCCTGGCTTCCGAGGAGTATTTACGAGAGCATATCCGGATGAGCAACACGAAACTCAAGACTAGGATTATGGAAAGTCTGAATCTCTTTCAAGGTAAGTCCAGACCGTTGGTTGTTGTTGTCGTCGTTGTTCATGTTGTTGTTGTTGTTGTTAATGATGATGACATTATTATTGTTGTTGTTGTTGTTGTTGTTGTTGTTAATGATGATGATGACATTTTTTTTGTTGCGTTTGCGCGGAGACTAATTGCACATTCTCAGTGGTAAAGTTCCTTAGAAAACCATAGAGAGCGTATGAAGGGCATCTTAGGGAAGAATTTCCACATGTGGGCCACCCTACAACATGCAGGGAAAAACCAAATTGCAAGATTTGAAAACGATCACTTTTCTTTCTTCGAGTATCCCCAACTAAAAGCCAAGCCCCTTTATTTAAATCTATACCAGCCCCATCAAAATAACCCCTCTTTAGTGTCTTTTTTGGTACAGGTCAGAAGCATATTCGAGGGGTGCCTGCGCAAAGGACTTATCTCGCTTATATAATTCATATAATGATACGGCCTTTGCGCAGGCAATATAGGAATGCCCACCCATGGAAATATTTCCCATCTTAGTCAGTGGATCATGGCTACTCACAAGTGCGCTTCAAGATATTTTTTTCAGACTCTTTAAGCTGTCTACGTCAAATTTAGTGCGGGGAAACAGACACCATTGTACAAACCCTTGACCAAACTCTGTTGAAGATAACGCTCTGAACTTAGGAGTTTTTGCTGATACCTGTTTTGCATCGTGTGCAGTTTTCTCATCCATTGTCTCTGTGTGTTAGCGACGTGTATCCATCCAGGGTCTGATTGCCAAAGTAATGCTTTCAACTGCATATAGGGTGGTTTCTCGTTCTTTGTCTCAAGATCCTTGTGGATGGTCATCTGTGTGTATGCCGGTTTGCATATTGTACGATATGTGTGTGTTGTTATCCTACTATAATATCTTCTTTATATTTAAACTGCTATACCTCAGACACATTTTNTCCGCTTAATAACAACTTGTTTATAGATACCGACTATCTGACTCGTGACAGTCTGATTGCCTAAGTAATGCTTTCAACTGCATATAGGTGGTTTCTTGTTCTGGGTCTCCAGGTCCTTATGGATGGTCATCAGTGTGTATGTCGGTTTGCATATTGTACGATATGTGTGTTGTTATCTTACTATAATATCTTCTTTTTTATTTTACTTCTGTACCTCAGACACATTTTTCCTGGCTTTTTTTGGTTGTTTTTTTTTTTTGGGGGGGGGGGCTGTCTTTCTTTGATTGCTGGCAAACACATTTATTGATGTATCAGTCAGGGGCAAGAATCACCGGTGTTATATAATATGTTAATGAATGAGGCAAAGATATTAAGTATCGCAAACACCACTCGCAAATCAGTGCATTATGTCCTTGCTTTTCCGCATTTATCGCAGCCATCTTGGCTTGAGTAGCGAAATGATACTTCTTTTGCTAAGGATAGGGGTGTGGCTTGCCCTATGGGGACGCTGCACAGACCAAACAAAAGCAGCAACTGTGCCATTCATACACTTGCTTAACGACGGTATCACATTTTTTTTCTTCTGCAGGGATGGGGGGAGAGGTGGGGTGGGATGAAGGGTTTTCACCGACTTCGTCATGTTGTCCAAAATTTCACAAATTACATTATCGTTTAACGCGTATTCCGAAATGGTCTATACTACCTTTTTGCACGCTCCTTTCATTCCTGCCCTTTGTCTTAACGTTTGCCAGTATCCCGATGAGGAACGGCGCCCGCGGTCTCCAGCTTCCTTCTCTTTATTTAGCCAGTAGGGAGTGAGACGGCGCTTGATTGTTGGAACAATTCCCAAATACTAACAAAAAGCAAGAAATTGCCAGGGTTCACCAACAGAAAACCGCCTAAGGTACACAAGATCAGTTCTCTAAAGCTGTAGGGAGAAACTTTGGTGGCTGTTCTTTTTCATGGAGTGGGGCCAGTACTCTATGGAATGAAATTATGATTCAGAAAACCACATATTTGATTTCTTATTCAATTGGCAGTTGAGGATGAATGCATAATTACAAGAAAACCGTTTGATTCCCACTATGAAGCTGCTTATAATAATATTATGTAGTTGCATTTTAGAGTTCATTTCTTTGGTTTTACTCTTAAGCAGGGCAGTACTGCTGGTCCGTTTCTCAGCTTTTGAAGAGAATCTCTCGTTAAATCGTTTGGTCGCCTGTAAATCTGATATAATGACAATGAAAGTGAGTATGGTTTACAAATCGTGGATGGACTGCAAACTCAAGTCTTCTCGAGATCTAATGGTCCAATCACAATGCGAGTCGCAGTCTCATCGATATAGAAATCGCTTTCATAGACAGTGTCCATGGAATGGTCCAAATAAAGCTTGATCTTTGAGTCTCATTGACCCTCACTTGGGCCCCTCAAGACAGACATATGAAAACAAACGGAGACTCCGAGCCCTCGGCCTTGCCTTCCCGACTGATTAGGCTATCATTACCTACTCGAGGCGAGTCGCCACATGGAAGTGTCTATCACAATCAACCGTTCATTGAGCTGACTGAGGAGGGCCGCCTAGGGCCACTTTTCAAGGGTTCTCATTCGTCCGGTCTCCGACACTTAAACGTAATCATTGGAATGTCTTGATTGAAGCCATAGATGTATGCTTGAATACATTTTGGTATATGTTATTCGGCAGTCATTGGAATTTCACCGCAGAGATATGTTTGAGTTTTGAATCAAACTTCGATACTTGGCATCATTCGTATATGTGTCAATGTAAACTTTAATTGAGCAATCAGGATTCTAATTCAACTTCTTGTTCCTAATGTAATTGAAAGACTTTGTCAGTTGAAACCTTTCAAATACGCCAGGGATATCGGTTTAAGCTTCGGTACTTGCTGTCGTTGGTTTCTGTTGATTTAAAATCTTAATGAGCTTTCAGGATTTGTTCTCATTTGTCGTCCGATACTTACGCTAATAAACGTTGGCGTCTCTTGACTGAAGCCCCTGAGGAACGACAGGGATAAACCTCGATACGTATATTGGCTGGTTTCCCGTGTTGGAACCCCCAGAAGAGAGCGTGAAGGGTTCTTAGACGAAGTGCGATACTCTACTGACAAAGGCTCACTAGCTGACTTGTACGCTGGTAGGTGTTGACAGAAGCCGTACAAGTGTATCAAGATGTGGCCTTTGCTCAGAGGCGTAGATTAAGGATAAGGGCGTGTTTTCCCCCTTCTCTCCTAGAACCTTTGCTCCAC
>JAWQUT010000227.1:1009898-1024211 GCA_033807755.1 Ellobium chinense
CCCCCCTTAATTTGGAGGTAATTCAAGCGTAATCCGAATAACGTTCAAAATGCTCTGATCTTTAAATACTTTCTTTTTGTTTGTGTGTGTCATAGATCTAAGTATCATCGGTGAGCTTGTCGTCATTGAACCGGGATGTACGCGATTTTGTCAGAGGATTTAAGCAAGTATGAAGACTCTTTCGGGAGGACCTAAAATTACATCATGCAAGCTCAAATTATTGTTGAGTAGTAACGTGATCAAGCTGGAAAGTTTGTTAACCGTGGTTTAAGTTTAAACTGTCGAGCACGTATTGAACTAGTCTAGGTAGATCCGTAATAGAAATGCGAAGAAAGAAGCGACTGGCACTTGTCATGCAAAGCAGTCGGGCAATAAAAAGATAAAAACATATCTCAGTAAGTTTGCCTGTGTATGTGTAAAGTGTATTTGTGAAAGTAGATTTGGGAGCAAAGTACACTGGCCACAGTGCACATTGTAGGCTTTTACACGCTTTATCTTGATCGCGTTGAACGTGTTTCGACCACAAGATTACTGGACCCAGTTAAAAGATTGCGAATTTCAATATGTTTGGATAGCCTTCCCTTTTGCTTTGTTGATTTATAGATACAGTGGAGCACGGAAAATGCATACACCGGGAACGACTGCAAATGTACTTATGAACAGAAATACGTATTGGCCATACATCTACCCTTAGAGAAGAAAAATCAGGACCAAACATACTGTACTCAGTATCTGTTTCTACGTACTAAGCGTGTCCGTATTAAGTGTGCTTCACTGTACTTTGCCTGAAATAAAATGCATGCTCTATGCCACGCCGACGTGGCTTGAAAATAGGATCTGAAGTAGCTTTATCTACGTGACTGTGCGGATACATGTTGTTTTTATCATTAGAAGTGCCCTCTAATTTGAACAGCATTGCCAGAGAGGAAAGCAAAGAAAGAAAAGATAAAAGAAAGAAACCTGCTATCTTCAGACAGAAGTTCAGTGGCTCATTGACTCTTCATGACTGTTTTCACGTGTACCAGTTTTAGAGATAGACGAAGGCCTGTAGCGTATAATGTAGTATTAAGACACTTGTAGAAAGAGTAATATGTTTAGGGCACAGTAATTTTGAAATGGTCGCGTTAACAAGCTTAACAATAGTTTACTACGAGCTTAAGTACAAAAAAGTACAATAAAGCAAAATGAACATGGGGTACGATTGCCCACACATCTCTTTCGGTGTATAAACGTAAAATGTATGCTGAAAAGCTGTAAGATAATGTTTGAAGCGAAGCAGGTCATAATGGTACCTGTTCTTATATTGTCCTGCCGACTTTTGGACCTTTCGCCTATGTACCACAGTAGTTGTGGTCTAGGGTTTATATCCAATAAACTTGTTAAACTTGTCTTAATCTGTACTCCACACGCTATCTCTTGACGAGTACGATTGCTGAAACCAGTACCAAGTCTTCCTAATGTCTTAGAGTTGTGGTGCCTTTAAGGAGGAAAAGATGTGGTGTCTATAATTTTCACTCTCTCCTCTATTGCTCACATTGGGAGACAGTGGGTGCTAATGCAGAGGTCGCAGGTTCGAATCGCGCCATATCACTTTCTTTCCTTCTCCTATTTTCATTCTGCGTTTGTTTTTCTTGAGTAACTCTCCATTTACTCTACCCTGTGTGTGAGCATCCGTTTGCGTTCACTCACTTCCCACCACTGATATTAGTTCGCATGAACTAAAGTATTGTAAGCACGTTAAACAAAATTATTTGATGGATCAGTTCAGTTACTAGGTAATTCACAACGCGGTATCTACCTTCCATATAGCTCAGCCTCACGTTCTCGAATATCCTTCATGAATTGAACTTGCCAAGTGTTAAGAGATCGTGTTTGAATCAGATTTGATGAAGATGTTTTTCGCTTGGGATCAGAGCATTGCAATAAGTATGCGGGTTTTTGGTGGTTTTTTTTTTTTTGACATACATTGACTTCGAGGTGGGTGTGTGACATTGACATTTGTCAGTAGATAATTTGGTTAAGTTGATAATCTACTATGATAATGATGTGTACACAGTATTTTTAGCGCAGATGTAAGGGTGGTGTATACAAAGACGTGCCCTAATGTAGTATTGAAGTTATGAGATACCTTATCCCCTTCGTGACATCTTCATCACCCGTGTAACCATGATGGGTTCTGTTAATCTAGCGAATCCCAAACTTTGGCAAAATTTGGAAAACGGCTGCGTTATCTTCTATTTTCCTTAGCTTTTCGTCTTTGTCTTTTCTCCCATTAGTCTTTATGTTGTCATTCTTCTGTATGAGTTTCTTGTTATTTGTAACGCTACGGTAAAACCAACCCTCACTTTCACATGGCTGTGCTGGGCGAGACAGTCGAATAAATTCGCATACCAGCGCCAACCGTGTAAGGCGGCCGTTGAATTTTGCAGCCCGGTGTCAGCTGATCGGTCTGCAGACAACACGGGGAACGGTATCCGTAATAGTGGGTCAAGCATCCACGCAGCCAGCGGGCGTCTGGACCTGAGGCGCATTGCTTTATGAAAGTTAATCTGAATCGTCTTCTTTCTTTCTTTCTTTCTTTCTTTCTTTCTTTCTTTCTTTCTTTCTTTCCTCATTGTACCCTGTCTTTACTGCCTCATGTGCTATTTATTTTTTCGCCGACATCTCCTCTATGTTTTGTCTCATCTGCTTCCTGTTTATCTTATTCTTTTATATTTTCTTTTCTCTAGTTCGTCTGATCATTCTGATGCTCTGGCCGAGACATTTCATGATACTAGCAAACCTTTTTAGGTGTTAATGAAGAAGCTTTGAGAAATCTGGGACAAGAGATCGAGGATTACGGGTTTTGGGTTCTCGAGATTCGAGGTCTGAGATGCTACTGTAAATCTTCGCTGAAAAGGCTCAGCACCTTTTCACCAGACAGTATGAGGCTTTTTGTTTTTGTGTTGGTTTTGGTTATGTTAAATGTCCATTAGACGGCTCTAACTCCGTCCAGAGATTGTAGTATAAGGTTGTTTGCTTTTTTAAAAATAGTGTTTATAATCTTTTAAGGGCGAGTGCCCTTTTTGGAGACTTCCAAAAATCCATGGAGGTAACTTCTTCAGATGAAAAATAGCAGGGATGGGCTTAGCTGCGTAGTATTATCATAGACATGGGCAGTTCTCCTGTCTTATTTCATTGATTTTTTTTCAGGAGAAGTAAAAAACTGTTTAAAACCTCCTTAAGTTGTTTAGACAGTTTTACTACGTTTGAAACGTAGAACCAAACCGGCTAGTCCAGTTCAAATCTCTTGATTTCGGCGAATTGTGTTGGCGCTATTTTCTGTAACCAGTGACTTTAGGACTTGCCTTGTCTGTGATATTTGATTGTTGTGTTGAGTCATAGCAAGCACAAAAATATCCCAGTTTCTAAATTTCCCATCGCTGAGATGGATGGTCTGCCTAGTGACTATGACGCCTTCATGATATAAGGCTGGACCTCTGGTATGCCATGGCAGATTGAATCAGCTTCGGCCATCACGTCTTGACTTAAGTCATTATACATATATTAACAACAATGAGGATGGCTCAGCCCAGACTGCAGTATGGATAGCAACAAAGATGAAAATCTGGGAGCCGTCACCTTGACACCGTCCGGAGTCCTAGCTATGTTTGTTTTAAGATTTACCCGGGGGATACGGTCATTGAGGAATGTATCAGATTTATCACATCGTTATCTCCCTTGTTTGTATGCTCACGGAATCCCTTGTCCGTGGGAAAGCCGAGAAATCTGAATAGAATCGGAATTTGAAAACTCTGATAATGAACGGGTTTAGCCACTGGAGAAGGTCGGTACGGCAAGGGGGGCATTCCATCGAGCGTGTCCAGTCAGGTACCTTTAAAGAAATATAATGCTACAACTGTTGCATATGTTTGTTTGGCCAGCTTGTATTCTTTACATTGTTGATCTAAATGATATAATGTTCACGTGAAGATTGCTGAACTAATCACGGGTTTTCATTACTGTCAAGTATAATCAGTTCAACTCAGGACTTGGGGCTGAGTGAAAAGAACTACCCGTGCATGTTGTAATTAAATATCGGCTGTTCATACCTTTCTCACTTGCGGTATCATGACACTAAGAATGGTCCATACTTTGTTTGGGTCCAAGCAACCGGTTCATATTACAGTGCATCAAATCTAGACATCGCTTCGGTGAATCAATTTGTTTGGAGCAAATGAAAGGACATCTTTCCATGGAACAGACCTTTACTTTCAAGATACTGTCTTTATGTCGAAGAAGTTCGGGGACACCATGATTATTAAGAGTGAAAAGACACCACTGACACCATAATAGTACTGTAAAGTTACCGCGTCTTTGTTCTGAAAATACCCCCGACTTTATGTGGTTTTTGTCATGATTTGACTTTGTGGAGGCAAGTTTAGTCCTGTCTTTGTGTGCACACTAAACATGGTGGTGGCAGAGATACTGGCATTAGTCCCCAATGTAACAGGTCAGATTTAGGTTGGCGTTAAATTTAGACATGATGCGAGCAAGATGTGGAGTGTATAATGATGGAGAATGTATTGTGATACTTTGGAGAGCTTAACTGGCACAGTGGTAGTCCACTGTCAAATAGCTCATACTAAATATACAGGCGTTACCATTTTATAAAGGGTCAAACTCTTGACTGCCATGGAATTAAATTTAGACATGACGCAAGCAAAAGACGGGGTACGTAGAGACTGCTTTTATTCAGAACTTGATGGTATATTTTCAAGAGGTTCAGGGAATACAGTATATACCCTTAAAACTACGTTGTTACAGTGTGGCCTAGAAGGCAAATAAAGAAAGAGGACTTTTACCATACTCTAAAAAAAGACCCGATGTAATAAGACCATAGTTTGCAAAGTTTCCTTTTATTTTTAATGAAGAAAAGAAATGATGACATTCGCACCTTTTTAAGTCATAGAAATGGTGTTAGGAACTGATAAGAAATAATTATGACTTTCATGATAAGAAAGTGTCTAAGTGTAGTCTGGTCTCGCACCAGGGAGTGCAAAATTTACGACTGTTTTAATGTAGTGGCTGCGTCAGCTCCACTCATTTACGACGTTCTTGAAAAAGTTTACTGGTTCATACTTTTCAAAGTCCCCTTCTCTTCTTCCCCCCCCCCCCCCCCCCCCCCCCCCCCCCCCCCCCCNAAACTCCCATCTTGCGTTTTCGCTAGGCTTTTCATTGTGTTCTACTTGGCAGGGTCCCATGCTCCGAAAGCTTCGTGCTTTTTTTCCCTCCTGACCTTGCGCCAAAGACGTATGGGGTTTGAAATGTTTGCATTCTTCTTGTCAACAAACGCGAGCCACAATAGAGGGACAGAAGGGCAATGAGCAAAGCACACGACGATACAGATCTGAAAGGGCAAAAATCCATTCACCCACCGAAAGCTGAACAAGAAAGGCAAGCCTGCCCAAGGTTGACCCTATCCATGCAATCTGTTTAGATAGACTTTCACAATAGGGCACACTAATAATTTTTTTTTTTTTTCACTAAAGGAAAACACGGTTGTTTAGGGAAGAGCTTTACTTTTTTGCCTCCGCTAGGGGAAATTCCAGAGAGGCGTCGGCATTTAACAAGGGGGCTTAACTCTCGGAGATTTCTAATTGAATCTGATAGGAAGTACCCGCTCACCGTGACAAGTTACTGCCCCTCTCAGATCTTTCAAACAATCCAAACCCTCTAAGCTTAAGTAAGACTGAAGACATACAAAAATACAATACAGTCCTCTGGTGCAGGCTGCCAGTTCTTTTCAGGCATACCCAAGCAAGGACTCGTCAGAGAAAGGGTTCTCAACATTTCAAGGACTGCCTACCCCGACGTTACGCACGTCACCAATGAAGCGACCTTCGGAGTAAATGACTTACTGCTAATGCAAGTCTGTAAGGAGTTTGCACAAACGTCAGCTTGAAAACAGTACTGAAACACAATGGCTCAAAAAGATCCGTAAATTCGTGGATAGACTTCTAAGACCAATCTGCATTCAGAATGACCATACCCTCTTCTCCACTACCCTCTTCCCCACCCCCACTAAAAATAGACATGAGAGGGAATTCCAAATTATCGTGTGGCAATTTTTTTTTTAAACGATTTAACACACTTGTATTGGTTCAAGGCTAGAAATACCTCGGTTATTGTACCTATATATAGACTACTTGTACATTTCCGGTTATTCCTGAAACTGTGATCCTCCTCGCGACGCTTCTCAGCAGGGTACACCGTACGACAGTGTTTTGAAAATCCCTGAATGAAGAGTGCATGAGAATGGGACTACGGATCGTGTGTGTTTACAGGAGGTTTTTATGATAACATGATGGAGTTTTTGGCTAGAGATTGCGTCAAGCAGATTCTAGTCTGAATTTCCGCTGACGCTGATAGATAGACTAGCAGAGAAAACCACGCAAAATGGAAAGATGCGTACACAAATTTGGAGAGAGGGGGCATCGTTATGTGAGACATTTTCAGAAGGGGCGGAACGGCAGCTGAAAACAGTGATGTAATAGGGCCTACATGTAGTGTACATGTACAAAGTATCATGGCATTTGAATCGGTGGAAGGATGTAACATGGTGCGCATTTCGAATTACGATGGATTGATGGATGGATGGAAGGAAGTAAGGAAGGAAGGAAGGAAGGAACAAAGCTTTACCCTGAGCATCCTCAGGAGCCGGTGCCAAAACCTGAATCACTTGCTCGTAATGTGGCGACAAACCCCATGTTAGATTTCTTTCCACATACTATGAACCATTATCAATTTCACATTGCAGTATTTTCTTTGTGTTCATCCATAGGCTGATGGTTTAAGTAAACATTAGTCTAGATCTATGGCATACAGAGAGCCGTAGCTTTTGTTCTTTTCGGTCTATGTTACGGTCCTTATAAACAAAAATCTGTTACATTATGACTTAAACTGAGTTTCCAGCCAACCGTCTTTATTAAGCAGACACGACAGTCAGCCAGTAAAACAGTAGAACCGTACGAACTCAATTTTTAAGAGATCGGCTCTGCAGTTTGAGCTCATGAAGTAAATTGAATATTATGGAGTTTAAAGCAAGAGATGGGAGCTTTGCAAAGTGAGGGCAGAAAGTTCGAGTATGTGAGGTTCTAGGTTGTTGAGATGTCCTACCGTTATGAACCTTGTTAAAGGAAGAGGACAAGAAGAAAGGGAAGGAGAAAGAAGTGGAAGGAAGGAGGAAGGGAAGCCAAGACAGTAGTGACCCACATTACTTCAGCCCTCGGCATACGGCTCGGTTGGCCGCAGTTCGGGGACCCTATTCTCTCTGCAATCCTTGTGCAAACGTAAAGCCCCTCCTCACAGGAACAAAAAGGAGCAAATGTCCAAACAGTGCATACGAGCAGAAAGAAAAGAGAAAGCAGAGGGAGAGAGGGATGAATGAGAGAAACAGACCGGTCCAGCGTAACAGTTTTTGCTTTTCGCCTTTCGCCACGGATTAGTTTCAGTACCTGCGTCCTGGAGAGCTCTTACACTAATTGTCTTGACAAAATCGCCGGTGGAAAGGATTAGTTTTCAGCGCCCGAGCCCTGGGCCGAGGGCCGTGATTGCCAAAATCAATTATTTGGCACATCACATCATTCTGTCATGGACTTGATGAGCAGTGCTGACTGCAGGACGCGAGGACGAAGCGAGTGCAGTGCAGAATGAGGGTGTGAAGCGTAGAAGAGGACACGGAGGGAAAGTGGCCAATGGGACGTTGCTAAACCGAAAATGATCCTTTTCATGGCAATCGCTTTGTCAGTCAATGCCCTTGTCATGATACAGAGAAAAGCAATCAAGTTTGCTGTCACTTTTGTCAAGCTTTTTGACAGAGTATGTGTTTTCATAACATTGTTTTTGATGCTTGCCACGAACACTGATAGTATAAACTGGTGCAGTCAAAATGAGTGGGAAAAGAGTAAATTGGTGAAGAGGCTTTGTCTGTCATTTTGTCAGAGGTGAAAGTAGGAAGAGATTTGCGAAAGACCGGAATGATTTCACTCTGGGGTAGGCCTGTGGACAAAACTAACCGGCATGCCTGAGCTTTTTCATCCAGTATATTGAGAAATATCATTGTAAATATGTTACGTTTTTAAACTTCGTTATCGTTTCATGCTGCAGGGGTTTGTTTGAGACGAGGCTCGCTCGAACAACTCACGAGGGCTAAAACAAAACGTTTGTGTTAGCCTATGACAGGAAGTATCAAGCTTTCGGTTTGACCTTGATGAAGAATCGGTGTTACATCAGCAAGGGGATGCACAGTTGCGTCCGTCAGTTTTGATTATCGACCATCTGGCAAGGATTTTTTTTTTTTTTTATCTTTGGTTTTTTCTTTGGCTTTGTTTTGTCTCGTAAGATTAGCCAGCGCCAACAGAAATGAGGGATTTTCAGACGGGTCAGTTACACCACGTGATCTAGGGATTGCCAGGATATTTTGATAAATGACGAGTAATCATACATGAGCAGAGCATGTAAACAAACCAACGTGTGAGCAAGATTTCCTAGGTCACGTGATGGAACTGAGAATACCTAATTGAAACTACTATTCCAGTTGGACAGAGCAAGCGAAAGAAAGCATTGTGGGCGAGTGCGAAGTTCATATAATAATTATGTTTAAGTTTTTCTTTGGCTGGGAGAAGAAGGGTGGACAACTGGACATTGGTGGAGGCATAAAGAAGATATCTTCTCCAGATATACTTTACAGTCACTAGGATAGAGAATAAGGAAGAAAGTCGTTAAAAAGAGGAGTGTAAGGTATGATAATAATAACAATAATAAAAATAATCATAATCATAATGATGATAATAATAACAACGATAATAATAATGACGATAATACGGTTTATACTTTTGGTGTCCAGGCTGTTGCCCACTTAGGCGACTTCACACCATCATTACCCCAGCAGGCCTGATCACTCTAAGATCTTCTCCACTTCCTGGGGATCATACAGTGCCGCAGCCATTTATAAGCACCGATCCTTAGTAGTATCGGGACAAAATCTTCCCACCGCCTACAGCCAGGGATCCATTTTACACACGGATGGAATTAGGATAATGTGATCGAAATGCTCTCCCAAGGCGCTTACAAAAACAAGCATGGTCGGGAATCGAACCCACACTCTTTTGGTCTTGAATCCACGCCGTTAACCATTCGGCCATGTTGCTCCATTTCATGTGGATGTCTCGTATTCACCAAGTATTAAAGGATGTCACAAGAATAAGGCAGAAGACATACGGAAGCTTGAAATCACAGGGTACGCATGATGCAGTTTAAGCGGTTTACATTTTAGAACCATTGTCCAAAATAGTTTAAAGTGTCTCTCTATTTCTGTAACTTCACTTCCGCACTTTGTAAATTGAATTGAGGAGCCAGTTTTGGAGTAAGTAAGAAACAAAAAAAGACGAGTGACGTCATCCTTCCCGGGATTTTGTCAGATTAGAGGAGTGAGTGAGTGCTTTCTCCAGACCGCATGATCGCGCGATTCGCCTCATATATTTCAAAACATCCTCTTTCCCTGCCCACTGAAAATACATTGCACGCTCGCCGATCTCCCCTTTCTTCCTTCACACCAAAGTTTTGCATTATTTGATAAAAATCTAAAATCCCTCTAAAATTTTATAAATCCCCCCTCTGAAATAGAGAGAACGTCTCGCAGATTCAACTTACAGAACTCGTATGATCTGGAGAAAACACTGCCTGTGGGAAGATTCAAGTTGGAGACAGTCTCACGAGTTCATCCGTACTTTACGCCCTGTTCGAGAGGAACGCTTGTTTCAATTAACAAGTGCTGATCCCGTTTTGGTCGATGAAACAGCAATTAAACTTTGGTCTATTTTAAAATCAGATGTCCGGTACCGATGACCTAGGATGGGAGGGAGGGAGAGAGAGAAGGGGGGAAGAGAGAAAACGATGGATAGAGGGAGAGAGAGAGAGAGAGAGAGAGTCTCCCTTTTCCGGGAATAAGTAAACGAATTTTCAAACATCCTTAAAGAGGGAATGAGTGCTAGATAGAGAGAGGGAGGTAGGGAGAGAGAGAGAGTGTGTGTGTCTCCTTTTTCCGGGAATAAGTAAACAAATTCTCAAACATCCTTAAAGAGGGAGAGAGTGCTAGATAGAGAGAGGGAGGTAGGGAGAGAGAGAGAGAGAGAGAGAGAGAGAGAGAGAGAGAGAGAGAGAGAGAGAGTGTCTCCTTTTTCCGGTAATAAGTAAACAAATTCTCAAACATCCTTGATTGACATGAAGGGTCTGCTACTCGTGGATGAAAAAAGGGGACAAGGTTCATTGAGGCTCTACCGGTGCAGCGCAGCACTCTTTGTCCTACAGTTTCCATATCGTCTCAGTCATACGTAGATTGCCTGTCTCACTCAGAGACAACACGCTGTTTTGTGCTTGTAACCCAATACATCTATCAAATGTCACAAACAAAGTAAATCACCAAAGTCATTGATTAAAAAACAGCCCCAAAGCTTGAGGTTGGCATTATTTTCTTGCTTTGTCTAATCGTTTTTTCTATCTCTCCTGAAAACGCACTCAAATGAGATAAAGCGAACTGTCTATGACTGTGAAAATCGAAGAGCCTTATAAGAGTGGATAGGGTAAATTCATGTGACGTCAACTTGGATCTTCCAGCAAGGGTCTGTTTTACCTACAAACTTGCTTTTCGGACAAGATGGCTAGGCTAATGTTACTGGGTCGTGTTCTTTAACTACAAATGCAAAGTTCGCTTGATTGCAACATCCAGCTGATTGCACCACTTCGTTTTTCTAAATTTCAGTAGGGAGTAGTCTTCGCATAGGACCGACCAAGTTCAAATATAATGTATTGTCAGTCTGGTCGACTATATGCGAAAACCGTCGATATACTATGATAAATAGGAGTAAGAATAACTGCTGGGAATGACTGGTGGCTTGTATAAGTGAAGGTTCTGTATAGATTGTACTGCGTAAAATGTATCATGTCATACTGGTTTGTAATCTGTCCCTGTCAATGCATCGTCCGCCTCTGTATCACTGTTGAGGTCTGGGGTTATGTTAAATCAGTTTGTTACTCATGAGAAACAAAATACGGCATTATCATGAGTCAAGTTACCGAATAATCTTTACTCCCTTAAGTAACAGGTTTTTCATATTCTCGAAGAGTTCCCATAAAATCCTCTTACCAAAATAGCAGGTACCCTGGTCCAACTTTCAGGATACTTCACTTTTCATTTCTACACATCCATCATGCTATTTTTAACCAAGACCCCTTTTTCACCTTTCTAACTTATGGTGGCCTTCACCTTGAAAGCGCTAATCCTCAGTCATTGTTTTCACCCCCACTGTGCACTTTGCCCTATGGCCTCCCCTCCCCCACTTTACTGTCAATCAGTGACGTAGGCAGCTGTCGGACTCAGGTCGCTAGCGAAATCCGGACAGCCAATGGTTATGAATGCATAACTGTATAAATTGTGCTCCCTTGTGGCAATCGAGACGTCAGTTTTGATAAACTACTGATAGCGTTTATGGTAATTTTCTTGGGTTTTTTTAAACAGTGATGGTTTCTAATACAAGTAAAGAAGAAAGGAAGGAGAAAGAGTGAGGGAGAGAAGAGAGATAAAGAGAGCGAGAGAGAGAGAATGAAGGAAGAAAAAGAGGTAGACAAGAGAAAAAAGGGCGCAAAGTTGGAGAGGATTAGATTACCGAATGAAAGAAAAGGATAGCAAAGAAGTAGATAGCACAAAGAAAATAAGAATAGGAGAGAGAGAGACACACACAAGGAATGAGAGAAAAACAGAAGGGAAGGAAGGGAAAGAGGTGGGTTGAGTTTGAAAAGAAAACACAAAGGAAGGATTAGAGGTATACAAGGAAAGAAATGAATCAGGGGGAAATGGTTAGAAAAAAAAAGGGGGGAGTGAAAGGAGGTACAACGTACAAAGAGAAATAAGAGACACAAAGATAACGTAATTACGCAGGTAAGGATGTAATGATAGAAGGAAGAAAAGGAAGAAAACATGGTGAGAAAGAGAGGGAGAGAAAGAAAATCAGATACACTGATTTAGCGCAGACCGCTGCATGTTTATCATAGGCTTCCAGACGGTTTTGTGTTTTTTTTTCGGGGCCTCACTCGAGAGGCGAACGGCGGTGTACCGGAATAAACTGTTTCCCAAGCTGTTTTCTGTCCAACTGCAATGCCCACCCTTTGCTGTGATTGTTCTCTCCCTCTTACGACCCAGTAATTTTGTCGCAACATTGGTATGTCCGGTGAGGGCTTAGCGTACCCGCTTAGCCAAGGTTCCTCAATACTGAGACGGGGGTGGAGTGCTCTGTCGACTCGTGGCTCGACAGGAACCGAGACGGGTGTCGAAATCTTGACCTCTCCCGAGAACAAGGGCGTCGCGTGATTTGAGTCAAAAGTACCAAAGCACTGTTTTTGTTTTGTTTTTTTAACGTTTAACTGCAGTGGAATGATAGAAATTAAAAGGGAAAAATATTTAAAATAAAGATTTAGAGATGTCTGTTAATTACTAATGCTTCCTACACTTTCACAGATCCAGTGAGATCAATAATTTGATAGACAGCAGGGCAGGAAAGAAGTCTAACAGACATAGACAGAAGTCGATAGTTTAGGCCACAGGAAAATCTTTGACTGTACAGCGATTGGTTTTGTTTCCAACAGAGGTTGATTTGTTCCTTAAATATAAACCGAAACTGGTTGCTGTAAGGTAGGGCTTCTCAGAAATTATCATAATTAACGGCACGTTTTACTGGGATTGCCTTGGACTGAATACATAGCAATTAGAGCGAAATAAATGGTCTCCCTGCATGCTTTAGTAATACAACGAGAACCCACTGCACTTAGAGCCCTTCCCCTCCGCCACCTCTTCTGTTGAAATGGCCATCCCGCGCCACTGTTGGCGACGTCTTTCCTAAAAAGTGTAATTAGATTGTAAATGACGGATTGAAATAGGGGAATATTCAAGGTGATGGATTGCTTTCGCTCTTTATGAGTTGGTCGGGTATGGCAAAGTAGTGGACATTATCGTCACTGAGCATCGATACATTCGTAACATATGAATTTCGATTCGTTTTCGGAAGTATATATAGTATAGAAATAGAATCAATAATTTCGATACTTTGAGGTTGAGGGTTGAGTATCTAGATACTCCAAAATTCAGGAATCGGCCCATCATTAGCATGGAATAAAGCTATTTTGGCCCAGCCCAGCCCAGCCCAGTCCTTGTGCCCACTCGTAAAAGAATTGGGTTTTTGTTATCTCGATTTCATGAAGTGGTCACCGAGTGAAAATAGTCCCTCTGTTATGTCTTGTAAGTAGCCAGTAGTGGTCACTGTGCGAGACAGTCCATGCGATTGAGTGGTCCTTAAGAGAGGAAAGTATTGGTCAATCATATACACAAAGCGGAGATAAATGCCACAGGTTCAGTAGTAGAGGATTAGGGCTTTCGAATGTCCAGTGCGAGATTTGGACCACAATGGTCTTTGATTGAGACAAACACGCTTAAATAGGACCGAGTATTTTCATTATGATTTCCTGTGGGTGCTGGGGGGTCTCCGTTTTGCTATCCGGGTGCTTATAAATCATTGACAGGTTTGACCCTCTGACCAAATGCTTATTGCAGGGTCCTTGTTCTGCTGTCACCATTCTGCGCAGGTCCTCCATTGACATGGCTTAGCCTCTAAGCAAATTCTTATTGCACGATTTTGTTTTGCCCCTCCCCCACTATTGTAAGGCAGGTCTTGATTAGTCAGTGACATTTCTTAGCCTGTAAGCAAACGTTTATAATTGTGTTTTGTTCTGTCCGGACCATTCTGTGCAGATCCTCATTGATCATTGACAGATTTTAGCCTGTAGGCAAATGTTTATCGCCTGGTTGTGCCACGCGTTAGTACAAAGGCTTCTTCGCGGAGAGCTTGCTACCATGCACTAGCGGAACTGTTTTGATAAGGACTAGATCTAGGTGTATATATATTGTGCACTTGTATAAATTCGTATTGTCAAGTGCCTAAGTGGTGGATTTCCCCACATTAAAAAAATGTGAGTAGAATTATCCCCAAGAATGTAACCAAAATAAATTGTTTGAAAAAGAGGAAGGGGACAATGTATCAAAAGTCCAAATCGATTCAGATCTGAGGCACTGATCCGTATTATAAGAATAATTTTCAGCTTAATTTTAGATAACAGATTTACAACATGGACATGAGCATCGAGCAGCGGCTTGCATAGATGTTTCACGCTCTTCTCTTCTACCGTAACCTTCTCCCCTTTCTCACCTTTCTCTGTCATTTGTCT
>JAWQUT010000227.1:1030242-1044152 GCA_033807755.1 Ellobium chinense
AAATAGGGGGGGGGATATGACTCTTGCAATTTGTTTTTAGCCGCTGTTAAAGAAAAACAAATTATGAGAGGGAGAAAGGAGTAGATTCGTCTTTATTCGACTTGATAAATGCCTCGTACGCGTATAGTGAAAGAGACAAACAATACTAATTTCATAATAAAATTTCCAATGTTCCTATCACAAAACAGATCAGATATGCGTGAATTTTCTTACTGTGAAGTTCACACTTCGTGTTGTTAGAAGCGATTTTATTTTTTTTTTAATGACCTACACATCGCGTACGACAGTCTGATGCAGGGGGTCTTGTTTATCTCTCGGTTTATCAGCAAGGTTTATTTTATCAAGTCCAGGTTGCACAAGGCAATATTTGTAACAATACAAAACTTAATACAAAATAATTTAGGAAAGACAAGCATGCATGAAAGACCACGAACAGTCGTACTATAGATTCCACGGCAATACTCTGTCTGTGTCTGTGTCTTTGTCTGTCTGTCTGTCTGTCTGTCACACACACACACACACACACACACACTTACACTTACAGTCTACGGTATAAGCATGTACACTGTATCTTCAAAGTAAGTAACAAAATTATATGGTCTAGGACTTTTTTTAGTTTTAACCCGATACCATAAGCAAAATTAGGTGAGCAGTATTGGAAGATCTGCTACAACACACCTAGTTTATTATGTACACCCGTGTCCCCTTCCCACTCACTACGACACCTCTGGATGTGATGTGACGAGAAGGATTCCAGCCATACATGCTTGTGAAAGCATCTTCGAGTGGCATCAAGAATGCGAGACCCACCCACGAGAGAGGCCCGAGTGGCCGGGAGATGATTATAGGAATGACCGAGCATACAACGATCTTTAGAGACATTGATGAATGACCCAAACCTGGAACGGCCCCCCTCTCCTGCATTTTTTTGAAATCTGATTAAGCACTCCTCAACACGGTCGGCGTTTGACCCCGCCACTTCATGAATAGGAGTCTGGATATTTGAGGACACTTCTAGACAATGGCTGACCGATACAGTGGAACACATGGTTAACCCTTCTCAATAATAGGGAGAACCTGTCGTTTCGTCTTGCTTGAACTTCACTTCGGTACAGCTTGGAGCATTCCATAGAAGATGTTATTTCGGTTTTTGTGAATATAAAGGCACATCTTTATTTTGTTAACGGAAACAGTGAAATTAAATGTAATAGCTTAGTAATGCTGTTTTCATTTATTTCCGCTTGTCTCTTTTTATCTTGCTATCCTGTATAATACTATTAGCAGCGTGGCCTAATGGGTGCGGCGTTGGACTTATGATCAATCTAAAGGGCGTAGGTTCGATTCCCGATCATCGTCGTATTGAAAGTGCCCTGGGAAAGCATTTCATTCACATTTTCCTCATTCCACCCGTCTGTAAATGGGTACCTGGCTATAGGCAGTGAACGATTTTATCAGAATGTTAGTATTCAGCGCCTTTTCTTACATACAAGATTGCATTTTCTGGGGAATGTTCTGAGACGATAATCGTCAGCTTTTAACAAGACCTTGATCCTTAAAAAACAATATAATCCTCTAAACACAGTGCTACGTCATCGCTATCTCATCTATTTCACTGAGAACTGGATAAATTAATGTTCAGCTCGCTTAGTATTACAGAAAAGAGCATGGGAAAAATAATCTCCGCTTCCTGTACATTTCAGTTTGCGGTCATTGCTATTTTCTTTGTTTAAGCAAAGCAAAAAGACCGCATCATTCAGTGTCACTTCGCAAAGCATTGTCGTGAAAAGTTAAATCTTTTCCAGAAATAACTCTCTCATGCTGTTTCGTATTTTCTTGATTTCTCCATGAAGTTTTTTGTTGTTAATCCTGTCTTCCTGCCCTTCTCCTTTCACCCACGTTCTGTTTTCAGAATTCATCTTTAGACAATAGGCCTACCAGACCAATCAAAACCGATGACAAGGAAGCATTGTATAAATGGAGTATGAATGGAGTTCCATAGCTTAGCAAAGATGAATTTAATGCACGAAAGCTTTTCATTCACGTTTCTCAATTTCAAAACAACAAAGCAGGGGAGTCGGAAATGGAACGCTCTTCCATACCCCTCGTCTTCTATCCTCTCATCTTTTCATTCCAGAAAACCCATTATTTCTTGATGAAGAGGTTTAGAGTCAGAACGTTTTATTAGGTCATTAGCCAAACAACAACAACAACAACAACAACAACAACAACAACAACAACAACAACAACAACAATAACAACAACAACAACAACAGCAAAGTTACTCTGGCACAAGATAAAAACACAGGGAGCAAACAAAGAAAATAAAAGTATGACACATAATGTACACTGGCCATTAAATATATTCGAGCGTCTTCCATTATATCAAGACTTCTCTTATTTGGTTTAAAGATAATTTCACAATCCAAGGACTAATTCCGTAACTGAAATTAGCCATTTTGATAACAATAACAACAACAACTTTATCAGCTCAGATACACATAACGTACACATATTAACAAAGATTACAGATAAAGCATAACAGTGATAATTTGGCTTGCATAACACAAAAGTACCAGTATTCGTTATTAACTGATGTGATTCGAATTTTCTCCTCGTTACTGTAAGTAAAACAAAAGCAGTGATTTTCGACTTAAGAAATACAGTAATACCTTTCTGTTCCTTCTACTTGTGGAATACCATTATTTTTTTTCTTCCTCCTCCCCTTCTCTTATTTCCTCTCGTTCTCTCGTCATTTTCTGCTAAGATTTAAAAAAAAAAAATAAAAAGAAGTCATAGACAGGAGAATAACAGTATGAATGAATGAATGAAGATTTTATAGCGAGCTGCATTCTTCACTACGAGGCTCATAGCCTGACTGTCTCTGTTTCTTTGTTGTTGTATCTGTCCCCATCTGATTAAGAAGAAAGAAAAAAGAACTATCTGTTAATGGGATTTTTATGTCCGGAAGAGCTGGCCGTGGTATGCGAGCGGCTTTGGTAACGCGAGACTCTGTCATTTAAGGCTTATTGTTGGCTGCAGGTTTTAAGGAGGTGTCGATGTTTTTTCGAGCAGGGGTTCTCAACCTGGGGTATGCAGGTTGTTCACAAATTTCTGGAATTAGCGCCCCTGATTTTAACCCGATGAGCCGGTAAAACCGGTAAACGTGTGGCGCTAGTATTTTCCTATATGCCACTAGAGGTCTATATATTAGAGATCAGGCAGGCATCTATGTTTTATTTGTGTGATGTCAACTGTTAGGTTTTTGTTATCAGGGTCCTCTATTGGACCAATCCGCTTTTTTAAAATATAAACACGGTCAGAAGCCTAGGCAGAGGGTTAGCTTAGATTCAGGTGGTCAGGGTTTAAAGGGTTAATCACTCAGTCGGGAGTGACTCTGCCGCGCTAGTCTGCAAACTAGGCCTGGGCAAAAAGTAATCGGGTACCCGGGTCCCGAAATACCTATTAACCGCCGGTACCCGAGATTACTTTTGAAAAACCCGGGTTTAGTAATCGTGTAACCACCAGAGGAGACCTAGATAACCCTGGTTGTGTAATTGTTTACTCACCAGGAGACCGTGAATGAAGCCGGGCTTAGTAATCGTGTATTCATGAGAAAAGACACTGGTAAAGTAAGCATGCCTTATCAGGCTTGAAACAACAGAATAATGTGTCATCTAATTAACCCACAGGTAAAAGCAGCTAGCGACCAGCAGTTCCTCCCTCAAGTCCCCTTCTCCCTCTCTTCCTCTGTTCTCAGAATTTATTGCCGCCGTTTGATGATCTCTGTATCCTTACCATAAACAATCCGAAGTTTGCAATTGCGAATGGTTATGGTCTTTTCTATTTATGTTACTATATGTAGTTTATATTATTTCCATTTGTTTTTATTGTCTTGCCTTCACAAAATAACATTTTCTTTACAATTTCTCTGTGTACTCTGAAGTCTAAAGGTTTACCTATTATTATATCTAAGATGATGAAACATTGAAAGAAAACAAGAATAACAATAAAAAAAAAGTACAATTGAGAAGGCAAAAGAAAAAAAAATCCATTTTCACTGTTTGAAAATGGAAAAAAAAAGGAACAAAGAACAAAAAGCTAGTCCTCATCACAGCATCAGAGCAGCTAAGGGGATGATGCTTGGGAGCTTGGGAACGGGAGGGGAAGGGTTGGTCTGTTTCAACAATAAATAACATCACGTCGCAAGCACACTGTCACTGACCTCAAACCCGAAACCCAGATGAAGCCCGGGCGGGTAACGATAGGGACCTGGGCGGGTACGATGCCTGGGGTGGGCGGGTAACGAGCTTTACTCATAGTGATAGAAGAAGCCATTAATTGCAAATGTATCTCGCCAGCTAGGTAGTAATCGTGAGTAATCGGGTACCCGGGTTTTGAATATGGCGATTAGTATTACCCGAGATTACTTCTTGGACAGGGTTTGGCACAGGCCTACTGCAAACAACAGAAAATATTTCGATATAAATTATATTTTGTGCTGCACGTCACAGTTATATTTGGACGGGCTTTCTGTTTTTCTGTTTTAATTTCAGTTTATTCCTACTGATCAAGGCCATTCTCTGTCGCCTCATTTTTTTCATCACTGTGGAAAATATGGAGGGAAAACGGGAAAAAGGTGCTGGGGAGGCAGGGACAAGCTATTTAAGGTTTCGTTTATTTTGGACACCTATGCTTTTGCCACAAAAATATCTTACATTTTATTGTTTGAACAGCTCACAACACATCAGTGTTGCCCCCGTGTGGTGGAAAACGTCGTGATCATAGAGTGCGGCTCGCAATAGTAATTACATAAATATAATAATATATGCGATATGAGTCAAAAGTGGCTAGTCAGGGCTAGGAAAGTTGTGAATACCCCAAGGGGTCTCATATCTTACGTCGTCCTTCATGTCAGTCGTCCGCACCGTGTCACACCATCTGCGTTTGTCCTCTGCAACCTTGTGGATTTCTCTGAAGCTGTCCGGTCCAATCTCTCTTGCTGTCTGTCAGTGCTGTTTTTCTCAGTGTTTCGCGTGAGCGACCTCTTATTTCTTTTTCCCAATGCATTTCCCACTTACGTGCCTGTTTTGCAATTCTTATATCACCTCTTGGGAGAATGTGTCCAACATTTCATGTCCATCACCCCTTTTTATTTATGACAAATAACACAGAAGGTTGTCTTGACATTTCTCAAATTTCAAAGCTTGTCTAAAATTCATTCCATTTTAATACGGACTTTCCACTTCTAGGAGCGAGCAGGCTATGGAGATTCCCGAGGGTACGCTTTTTTTGCGCTGTGTAGCGTGATCAGCGAAAACACGAAATGCTGATTAACCGAATTTTTTTTACTGTGACACTAAGATCCAAGTGTGTGGCTTATGGTGGCTCAAAGGGCACATGGACCAAGAGAGATTGAGAACCGCTGTGTAAGAGTGTATTGAGGTAGTGGCATGAGACTACTGGATGAATGGATGGTGAGGGGAGTTAACTCGTGTATGCCCCGAATGCCTAGTATTAAGTGTAGATTAAGACGAAGAATGAGAATGTTGAGGATATGGAGAGATTAGCGTTTCCAATAGGAATGTCACGGAGAAGCGCATGTGTGTATGGGGGTGGGGATGGGCTGAAGAAAAAAAAAAGGGGAGGGAGGATTAGGGGGGATAGAACGAGGAAGGGCGACACGTTACTAGTGGAGGGTCTCACGGTCTGATCATTGCTGTTGTTGTTGTTGTTGTTGTTGTTGTTGTTGTTGTTGTTGTTGTTGTTGTTGTTGCTCTTGTTCTTGTTTTTGCTAAATGAGGATGGTGACAAAAATTAAATTATGACTAGGTGACGATACTCATGAGAGATGTCGGTCAAGACCAAAAAAAAAGAAAAAAAATTCCAGGATTTGTTCTGTAAGAGATGTTGGACAATCGCGCAGTATAGTACATTCCAGTGAGACAGATATTTTCAAAGAGATAGTTTGGACACTAAAACAAAGTCTCTACAGTATAGAAGTCAGTGTGTATAGACCGCATTTTAGATGCANACGACGCTTGAAATGTAGAAACTTGACTCTTGTTCGCGATGCGCGAGATATGTTGTTAGAAGAAAAATGACCCTTATTATAAGATGCTTTAGTAAGTAGAATTCCTCCATTAAGAAAATTCTTATCTCAATCATTAAAATACTTAGCGAGTGAAGATGAAATCTTTAAAAAGAAACGATAGTGTTTTTTTCCTCATGTATGGCCTTCCTGCTCAGTAGACTTAATACATGTATTAAAGATTTTATGATAGGTATATCATTATATCCGGAGTATTCACAGTCTGTAGCACTAAATCCTTGGTTGCCATAAACACGGATTAGATGGTCATAGAGCATGGGGGGTACAAAGGGATATGGATTCTGGAACATACTTTGGTAAGGAATATGAATCATAGATGAGAACTGACCGAGGAGAGAACGAGGGAGAAGAGACGAGAAACCGAGCAAAGAGAAGAGAGATTAATAATTAGAATAGAGTAGGGAGATGAGAATACAGAGAAATAGAGAGAACGAGAAGAAAAGGCAGGGCACCAGAAACAAGGGAAGAGAAATGTAGAAGGAAGAAAGCGGAGACGAAGACAGGAAAGACAAATTAAGACAAAGAAACGAACGAAAAGATGAGAGGACAGGTGAAAAGAAGTTATAGCAAATGGATAATCATTGTGGAACTACATGTATATATACCATATTTCGCCACAGTCGTAAACAGATTGCCTACCTCTCAGATAGGCAGTTTGTAAACTGGGCTGTTTTTGTGCTAGCAACATCCCATTGCGTCCATCAAATGTCATAGACACAATAAGTCACAAAGTCCTTGGTTAAAAAAACAACCAAAAAAACAGCATCAAAGTTTGAGATTGGCATTATATTCTTGCATAGTCAAATACAGTTTTTCCCCCTCTTAAAAACCTCGCTTAAATGACACAGGCAGGCAAACTTAGACTGGGATGATTTGAAAGATATGAGACATAAATTCATTAAAAAAAAACAACAACAACTACGTAATGGAGTACTTTGAATCTTACTGGTCATGCTGTTCACGAAGGTTAGCTTCATATCTGAAAGTTCATTTTGGATTTTGATATTTTCTCCAGCCTCTCTCCCCACCGCACCCCCCCCCCCCCCNCCCCCCATACTATTCATCTGAGATTATATCATTATATCAGAGAACATTTCTTTGCTCCACAACCCTGCCCTTAATATGAAAACGAAACTAAGTTCCTCGAAATTCCGAAATTAATTGTGTTTCCCGCGGTGCACCACCAACACGATAATCTATGCCAGTGATGTTTACTCGGGTCAACTGCAATATAATAAAAACACAATACGTCTCTTGTATACCTCAGGAGCGCTCGCTCACACACACGCACACACAAAAAAAACTTCCCTGCAACAGAATAATTCATACCGCCCACTTTTCTATCGCCCCATTATGGCACCGTTTACTTTGCCGCGGGCGTTGTTTTTATCATAATCGCATTCTGTTTGACGCCGATATCGATTCGTTATTTTTCCAATCGAGAGAGCTTTAAAGCTGAACAAACAAAACACCGTGCCGACCTTGAATATAACCGGTAAATCAATGGGATCGATTTCTCGGAAAAGTAAACACTGTTTGGTAAACGAGGCCCGGTGATTGGAATTATTGCATTTCCGAAGTAATTAATAAGAACAAAGCGGACAATGAAGGAAAGGATAAAGAAAAAAATATGTCGCTGTTTTGTGATCGATTGATAGATCTGCCTCTTTCTCTCGTGGGGTGGAGAATGTGTAGAGTGTTTGTGGACACAAAAGGAACATTTTTGTTGTGTATACAAGAATTTCAGTGAATCAGGATAAAAGGAGATAGAAGAAAAGTGAATCAGGATGTAAGGACATCAGAGAGATGGATGGATCACTAATTTCTCTGTAAAAATGTGTCCAGGAAATGAATTTTAAACGTGTTCTGAAAATAAAATTTAAACAATTTTACTAACAGAAAGAGACGTGCTTAAGCGGAGGAACAACTTAGAAAGCATAATGCCAGATATGGTCTTCTCGTAAGTAACGGAGAGCACCCGGGTTACGTAGATGCGTCTTGTCCAAGCCTCATGTGGCCTTGTGCCGTTGTATCCCTCGTCTCTTCCTCCTTGCGGATGTCAGTGGGGCGCTTATATCCAGGATATGATGATGCTGTTCTAGCTTCGTGACATTGTGGCAGAGGGGCTGTACAGTAGTCCCAGCTTCCTATGTCTTCTTATTCCCCTCTCCTCCCCCACCCCCTTCTCCCTCCGCCCTCACCCCAAACTCTCATGAAAATGGATAGTTACATTTTATGACGTTTCGTTGGTGTATGAATTATTTTTTAATTCCTTCCTGTTTTGGAGTAGAGAAGGCAATGATGAACGGGTTGAGATAGAAAGAAGAACGGAATGTAGGTCTTTAATGGAGGACAGTGAGGAACGGAAAAGTCAGTGAGTGAGGTTGAATGAATGAATGAATGAATGAATGAATGAATGAATGAATGAATGAATGAATGAATGGAACGAGACGAGTCGTCTCTGCAGGATGCGTGTTATGCCAGAGCACTAGATTCCAAACGTCACACATTGATACATGCATTAAGCAATTGCATTAAGATGCAGTACTGGCACAGACAGGCATTGCGAACTACCAAATGAGCCTGCACAACACCATTATCAGATCACATCGGTATAGATCCAATGTGAATGACTAAGACATGTATCAAAGAGCAGGAGAGAAAGCGTGCAAAGAGAGAGAGAGAGAGAGAGAAAGAGAGAGAGAGAGAGAGAGAGAGAGAGAGAGAGAGAGAGACTGAACCATTCATTAGGAGAGGGTAATCAATGAAATATCGACAACTACATTCCGCCCCGAACCGAATCAGAATTTCGGCGAAGTGGGATTCCCACAAGAAATGATTATAGATCTGGTCTATGTATTTTCTGTATTTCAACCATCGAACCTAACACGGGTATCTCCAGATAAACAAGGCAAACAGCATGACAGGAACTGAACAGGCTGTTCAAACATTCTAGCACTTGTATCTGCAGTTAACGCTTCAAGTATAGACTGTTACTTCTATTGGCAGGTTTGGAGTGTAACCTTTTGTGTTTTTTTTTTTGGTATAAGACATGGCATAAAATCGTTGAAGGACAAAAATAAACTAAAATATTACAGACATCTCCATCTCCAGTATCAGTATTGAGCAGTATTCATTAAAAAAGACAACGATAGAAATGATCGTGGTTATTTCGAGTTAAAACAGCGAAGGGTTACACATTCTTACATCTCCATATTTGCAGCATTAAATTTTAGGCAGTGCCTTTGCCGACGTTACGGAAGTATATTTATTTCAACGACCTTGTGCCTGATTAGACACATAATGTTTACAAGCCACCACTATTCTCATATCTTTAGCATAGGTTTAATCTAGCTGCAGTTCTCGAAAATGTTTTTTAGAGTGCCATCTCTTCACCAGTGCTCTGGCAAAAGGATTCGACACTGTTACTGAGTCCATCACCGAGAAGCAAGCTAGGAAGGGTTTTTATGCCTTTTTTGGTATAAATTTATTTATGCTACAAGTTGATTAACCATTATCATCGCTGTTTTTTTAATCGTTAATCTTTTCGTCAAATAATAATAACGATGATGATGATGATAATAATAAAGATAGTAATAAATATATTTGTAATTCATTAGATCCCGCCGTTCCATTCGTTCCAAAAAAAAAAAACCTCAAAAAACATTCGTTAGATCGAAGCTTTACTTAGCGGCTTCCTGAGGCTACTCGCGATCCGCACTTTGATCTCGGTGACCGAGGAGTTTATGGATGGGACCGCACTCGATTGAGTGAAATCATTACTTCCTAATCAGAACGGTCGGGTTTTAGTGGGTCATTAATGAGGAGGGCGGGACGGGGGGTGGAAGTGGGTGGAGCCAGGTAGTTATACCAATTAATTAGAAGTTATACAGTAGTAGTAGTCTCACGACCTCGAACTTAATGAACTAGAAAACTAAGTGCGCACCAGTCGTAATTCTCTGGTCTTTAGACTAGTTGGGTATTCTTTGTGGCAAACAGTTCTTCCGAATATGAACACTCCATTAGCTCGAAATTAAGGACAGAATGTGCCTTGGAATTCGAGATCGTGAGGTGATAGATCCTCTTATTAATATTGTTTGAGGGTTAGTGGGACAGACAGATCTCAAGGAGTTGTAAGGTGAAACTATGGAGCTTAGCTCCAAGTCAACAAAATGATCAAGAGAAAGTATGCATATGGAATTGTTGTGCCGCCATTTTGATCTTTATGTAAACCATAATTTTGAGCTTGTCATGTATTTAATGTGTTTGAGTTCTTAAGTAAAATTGTGATACGGACTTCTTCTTTGTCACTCCCTGTTATGTCTTCAAGTTGGCCATGATGGTTGGCCATGATGGTTGGCCATGATGGTGAAATGGCTGGTCCTCTGCAGGTCTAAGCAAGCGGGTCCCCCGTAACTTGGTATTGATGCCAGGTGCCTCTGACCAAATCTTTTCTCGGAGAGTCTGGTACTCCGGACAGGTCTACAACTACAGGACATGCAAGGGTGTCTGTTGCTCCTGCAGGCAAGTGTAATTGGGCTTCTTTGCTGTGCAAGGCCTTAAGCATTACGGTGTCCTGTACTTAGTCTAAAGACGGTTCTCTGGTCTCCTCTAGGGAAGATGGGGGTGAGAGAGATACAAGGAACCCGGGATCAGAGCATTGCAACGAGTATGTGAGGTTTTCAAGAATATCATGTTCGAGAGCGTAAAGTCAGTATCGTATCATGATAATAATCATGCGGTTTATAAGTCTCGTATCCAGGCTAATGCCCGCTCTTGCAACTTCACACTATTATTACCCCAACGGTCCATATCATTCTAGGACTTTCTCAACTCACTAGGGGAGTATACAGTGTCGTTGCCATTTACAGGCGCACAAGCGCTGGTCACTAGCATTCTTACAATATCTTTCACTGCCTATAGCCAGGTACCCATTTTACAGACGGATGAGCTGAAGAAAATGTGAATGAAATGCTTTCCCAAGACATTTACAACATGGCCGTCGTCGGGAATCGAACCCACGACCTGTAGATCATTACTCACTGCTTTCGCTTCGGACAAATTGGATTCGTCTAGCTCTGCGCCGTTGTCAAACCCGGCCCAGCGAAGCAGTTACAGCACTCATCACTTATGATGGAACCGGAAGTGAACTGTGGGTCAAGTGACAGCGCAAGTGTTTGCGTTGTTAATGGCGATCGTCGGCTTTGATGTCCCTCGGTTTCCGGTCGGGGACTCCAGGACACGATCAAACACTAAACACTGCAGGCGAATTTTAACGGCTATGGGTAACATATCGAGGATAAAGTTGTTTTATGTTGACTCTTTCGTCTGGGCATTGGTTTTAAGTAGTTGGGCGTTGGAAGTCTCTAGCATGATTGGGGGACGCCAGTTTTGGAACAGTTTTATCTCGCTGCCCCTCTCTCACTCTCTATTCCTTGCTGTGTCTGTGAAGAATATGTCTCACTCACTCACTCACTCACTCACTCACTCACTCACTCACTCACTCACTCTCTCTCTCTCTCTCACACACACACACACACACACACACACACACACACACACACACACACACACCCACCCTCTCTCTCTGTCTCTCTCTGTCTCTCTCTCTCTCTCTCTCTCTCTCTCTCTCTCGCAGTGTGCAAACGTTGATATGGGAAGGGGCTGTATCCTTACCGAGCCTTAGCAACCGCCTATTGGACACCTTTTTCCCCCTCTTCCCTCACCCCAAAAATCAAACACCTCATTCCTGCATTACTGTTTTACCCTCTCAGAGATTCAAGACAACATTTAAAAAAAAACAGAAAAGGAGAAATGTGTTTACCCGTGCCCAGTATATTTCAAGTAGATCTATGGTCGTCATCAATATTTCATTGAGTCGACATTGATCTCTCCATTGCGCGGGTTCCACGTTGCTTCCGGGCGGCTTTCTATAATTATCCAGTGGAACCAACCAGGTCTATCTTGTTAACTTAATTAAAGCATGGTGAACTTCAATACTGTTGGACGTCATGGTCCCTAATCTCATGATGAACTCAGTCATCCTGCTCACTGTGCTGTGTTGTACTGGCTGAGTCCTGAGTTACTTATTTTCTTTTTTTGTATTGAATTTTTCAAATGCTACTCACAGACACCTTACAGCTACATAACACTAGTTCTTGGTAAACAAGAAATGTCACTGGAAATCGAAACTGCGAAGTAAATTTTAAAAATGAGCGGTGCTGGCCTAATTTGGCCATGTGGAGGCCTTGTATGGTCCAGTTTAGTCACGTCAAAGTTTCTGTAAATGGCAGCGGCAGTGTATACTCTCCACGGAGTTGAAAAAGTCATAGAGCGATCTGTACTGCTGGGGTAATAATAGTGTGAAGTCATGTAAGCGGGCATTACTCTGGATTCGAGACTTATAAATCGCATTATTCACTGCCTACCTTTGGTTGAATTAGAGTGATGTCATATTGACTCTAACCGCAGGAGTCTCCTTACTTTCTCTCTGTACACTGTCTTCCTCCTTTTACAAAATGGCGGTCAGATAAAGATTGATGTCATCGATTTGTTCTCTTCATGTGACACAGTAGTAAGCAGAATGACGTCATCAGTTTCGCTCTCTTCCCCTCTAATCTCTTAACCAAATGGCTTAGCACCTTAGTTCAAGCTGTCCCATTGTCGCATTCGGTCAAAACGAATCTTTCTCATGTTGCTGGCGGCGTTACTCAATCCCTGTGCTCTTTAAACGCGCCATTTGAAAACCGGGCATATTCCCTGTGCCGTCGAGACGCGAGAAAAAGCACCCTATCTGCAATGTATTTCTCAGTGAAGAACGGATCCTTTTTGTCGTGACAAGAGAATTCACCCATTCATTCCTTCTCTCTCGTGGTTCCATTAAGATTTCCCGGTGTCTATTCTTCTCTTTCGTCTCCTGGGAATTTCTTAAAGCGGTGTCTTTATAAGCAGCAGCTATCGTGACTCGGTATGCACGATCATTTCTTTCTTGCTTTCTTTCTTACTTACATTTCTTCTTTCTTTTCTTTTGTGTCTTTGAATAAGACATTTGGTTCATGCGACATTTAATGAAGCCATATATAGCAACTGTTTCTTTGCTTCTCTTATTGTATTAAGTTTGTTTGGCTGTTCTGTCGATAGGTTTTTCCTGCAGTCTTTCTCTCTAGTCTGGTTATCGGTTTGGCTTTCTCTGTTTCTTTGTCCTCCATCCTCTTGTCTGTGTGTGTGTGTGTCTGTCTGTCTGTCTGTCTGTCTGTCTGTCTGTCTGTCTGTCTGTCTGTCTCATACATTATATTACCACTCCCTTCAACGCGGATCACTTCCTTACTCCCTTACTCCCTTCTCACTCACTCACTCACTCACTCACTCACTCACTCACTCACTCACTCACTCACTCTCACTCACTCACTCACTCACTCACTCACTCACTCACTCACTCACAGTACCCTTTCACCACCCTACCCAACTCTCCCTCCCCTTTTTCAAAAAGGGCACACAAAGGGAGAGAATGTAGGGCCCCCCTGACATCACTCATGTCGAGATTGATGTGTTGTGTGACCCAGTTATCTCCTCCTTGATGAACCGTTTCTGTCCGGTTTGGTCCCTGGGTCCCAGAGTGGAAACAGTCACACGTTATGAACATAGGCGGAGAGAGGGAGTGCGAACGAACGAACGGAAAGACAGAGAGAAAGAAAGGGAGAGAGAGGAAGGGAGAAATCGAGTAAGAACACAATAATATGAGGCTTTGCTAAAATATAATAACTAAAACAATAAAGTGCATTTATATAGCGCTTCACCCCCC
>JAWQUT010000227.1:1046125-1056284 GCA_033807755.1 Ellobium chinense
CATTCCCCAACCCGCCTTACCCGAGAGAGGAAAAAAAAAACCGGTTGCTTCTCGTCAATAAACTATTTTAATATCCCGGAGGGACCCGCCATTAACACTCTTGATGAAATGAATTGAGAATAAGGCGTGAATGTTTCATTGCTGTAACCATGATGCAATGTCCAAGTTCTCCGATAATTTCACTCTCCTCTCTCTCTCCCTTTCTGTCTGTCGCTCTGTCACTCTCTCTCACTCTTCTTCTTCTCTTCCTCATCCTCGTCCTCCTCCTTCTTCTTCTCCAGTAACTCTTGATGAAATGAATTGAGAATAAGGCGTGAATATTTCATTGCTGTAACCATAATGCAGTCTCTGTAGCTCTCCTTTAATTTCTATCTCCTCTCTCTTCCTTTCTGTAAGTCGGTCTCTCTCTCTCTCTCTCTCTCTCTCTCTCTCTCTCTCTCTCTCTCTCTCTTTCTCTCAAGTTTTAATAAGTTGAACAAGTTTATTGGGATAAGCCTAGACCCCAACTGTGGTACATGGACAAAAATACAATATACAACAAGACAGCTGCCTTTCTCACTCTCTCTCTCTCTCTCTCTCTCTCTCTCTCTCTCTCTCTCGCCTTGTTCTCCTATTCTATCACCTTTCACTCTCTTCTTCACGAGTGTCTCTTCCTATTTCTCCCTTTATTTCAATCTTTCTTATAGTCACTAGCTCTCTGTCTCCCTCCCGCCATGATCTCAGTCTGTATATTTTCCCGTGTTCCATGTGTCGGCTGTCTCTCACTCCGCTGTGCACCGTTATTGTCTCTCGTTACAATCCCCTTCCCAATCTATCTTCCACTCAAGAGAGGGTCTCTGTCACCTTTTTTTTTCTTACACTCATGTCTCTATTCTTATACGTACCTCTACCTCTTGTTTTTTTTCTCTCTCTCTCTCTCTCTCTCTGTCTCTCTCTCTCTCTCCCTCTCTCCCTCTCAGAGTAATTCCTTCGCGTTATGTGTTATACATGTTCCAGTTACCCTCTCTCCTCTCCCGTCAGTTCATTCCCGTTATGTGTCTTTCATGTTCCCCTGCATCTTCTAATAGCTCGTCTGCTCTCCCCCTCTCTCTTTCTTTCTTTCTCTCACTCTCTCTCTCTCTCTCTCTCTCTCTTTCGTTGTCGTCTTTCACACGCTGTTTGTCTCCATCTCTCCGTTTCTTATCATTGTTATGCCTTATTCACATTACTTACACTCGTTAAAACCCCAGATTCCACTGGCAGAACCTCGCTGTCCTCCATCTTTCACTTTCTCTCCATCACTCCTCCCTCCCTCCCTCCCTCTGTCTCATGTGTATTCCTCCCAGCTACGCGTCATTCATGTCTCATCTTTACAGCCCAACTCCCATGAGACCTGTCTCGTGTTGATCGCTCCTGATGCTGTCAGTTCCTTTCACCGAGAGAAACATGAGGGCTTTTAATTAATTGCCATTGACCTTGGCTCCTTTACCAATATGCCTACTGCACCAATTTTAGGGGACCGTGTTTTCCTCTCAATGAAATTATAATGGAAAGTGTTTTTCTGCTGTTGATGAAATAACGGAAAGTGCTTTATCTGTGAATGAAATCACAATGGAAAATGTTTTGTCTTTGAATGAAATTGCACTGGGCTAGTGTTTTTTCTGTTTTTCTTGGAATGAAATTGCACCTGGCTAGTGTTTTTCCTGCCAATTTAATCTCAGTGAAGAGTGTTTTTTTTTCCCTGACAATGAAATTGCAATGAATAATGTTTTTCCTCTGAATGAATTCACAACGGAAAACCTCAATGAAATCGCAAGGAATAATTCATTTCATCGCACTGAAATCACAGCAAAAAGTGTTTTTCCTCGCAATGAAATCACAGTGAATAGTGTTTGCCCTCTGAATGATTCCCCAACGGGAAATATTTTTCTTCTCAATGAAATCACAATGGGAAGTGTTTTGTTTTGTCATAAGCCGTAGATTACACGAATAACAGGCAAGACCATTTAATTTATAAAAACAGTGTTTTTCGACACACTGCACTTCCTACGTCGGCATTTACGTCAAATCTACGTTGGCATCTAGCTCCAGAATTTCTGTACTATTTTGATCCTACATTATATGACCAATCACATCAAAGCGTTTTGATAATGGACTAATTGCTGCATTTTGCCGACCTCTGTTTGCCGTAAATCTCAGACGCTGAGGTGTTCTCATCAGTGTTTTGTTATTGTTGTTGTCGTCGTCGTCGTTGTCGTCGTCGTCGTCGTTGTTGTTGTTGTTGTTGTTTATAATATTGAGAGATAGGATCTGATATGTTGTTATGTTGTCACTGTAATTAGATTATCACAATTACTCCGATTCCCAAGTGCAATTTAATGTCACATTTTTGTCACAAGCCTCTGTTTGTCTTTGTCGGTATCAGCTGGGAGATGTTGCGGTTACATGTTTATAATGAAGATAGCCGATATAGCATCAGTGTGGCCGTTTTATATTGCAGTCCAAAAATTCGCGGTCAGATACAATTCTAACGTGCAACGATAAAACACTGTATAATCACATAGCTAAATTCCAGTTATACATAGTTTTGTTGTGGCACGGCCAGAATTGGTAAGTGAACATCTAAGTTTGTTTAGGAGTTTATGCCCTTCTCTGCTGACAAAATGGGAATGCATGTACAGTAGACAGCTGTTAAAACGAAAAACTGATAAATCGAATGTTCTGCATAAACGAAAGGAAACAAGAAGTTTGTGTATTTTCCTGTTTTTAGGCCTCTCTGTCTAAATCTAAATTCTGTTTAAATCCAGCATAAGTTTTTGATCTCCTAGAGTTCGTTATAACCATTGTCTACTATAGTACGAGCCAAAAAAACAAACAGTTTCAGAGCACTTAGTCTAGATCTTTAACATCATGATATAAAAGAAATTTGTCTCTTCATGCAAGCGAAACCTCAGATTGTTAAGTACGGCGTTATACAACATGGGCGATATTTTTTTTGTCAATTATCGAATTTATAGTAGCATGACAGTGTCATACAAATAAAGAAGAGATTTGCTTGCCTGCCTGCCTGCCGGTCTGCCTGCCTGCCGGTCTGCCTGCCTGCCTGCCTGCCTGCCTGCCTGCCTGCCTGCTTGCCTGCTTGTNGCCTGCCTGCCTGCCTGCCTGCCTGCCTGCCGGTCTGCCTGCCGGTCTGCCTGCCTGCCTGCCTGCCTGCCTGCCGGCTTGCCTGCTTGTCATCCGCTTGTCTGTCCCTTTTGGCCTTAACTCTGTTGGTTTGCCTTCTTTCTGTCTTTCAGTCTTTCTGTCTGACCTTCCGTCCGCCCATCCCACTCTGTTTGTCCCTGAGTCGTTCCACTAGTGATGCTAGATGTTTTGCACTTTGACAGTACCTTCATTTCGTCCGTCCATCCATCATGGTATGCACTCGTCTACCCCTCAACAACCGAGTGCTTGGGCGAGGGCTGGGGTAAGACACATCCATCTAACAAAACAATTGCCTGCATTCTTGAATAGTGATTTTGGTTGTTTTTTTTTTTTTCTAACATTCCTTATCTGGAATAGACGTAACATCATGTCAGATCATGGGACCTGGCAGAAAGGGCGGAACTAATTGAAGAAGTTTGGGGCAGGGCAGGGGGTGTGAGCAGTCACCTCCTTCCTCCCTGCCCCCCCCCCCNTGTAGTAAAGGAGTGCGTAAGGCTACTATATTATTCTGTTAAAAAAAAAAAAAGTTCAAAAATAACCCTAAAAAAATAGCCGATTATGTTCAGCAAGGTATGCAAAGAAACGAAACGAAAAAAAGATTTGTATTAACATGAAGATCAGGAATATCCAAAACAAAAAAATAAGTGTAGTCTAATACTGCGATTAAATAGAAACATACTATAAACAGCAGATTGCCAACATGTCATTTCAATCCATTTGTTTAAGGAGGAGGCATTTAAAAATAACAGACTATAAGGAAATCATTAAAAAAAAAACCCAAAACACATGGAGTTCCTTTTTGTTCATAATGGTTTGTGGATGTGTTTGATGGTTTGCATATACCCGCCCTTGCAACAAGATTTCTAAATTCGTTTCTGGCTGACAGTTTAGGAATTTATTTTTTTTTTCTTTTTCTCCTCCAGTTTCTCGCCATTCCTCTCAGTTTACTCTAGGCAGTTTTGGTTGTGATTTCACCCGGGCTACGTCGAGTCTTATGCAACAAACACTACATTCATTGTCAGAAACTTCAGATGCTTGTCGTTCTTGACATAAATGTAAGCTCTGAGCCTCAGATAAAATAGCTTTTGAGCGTTTTATTCATTGCCTTCTTTTCCCTCACCCCCTCCTAACGTCCTCAGACCAAAGGGGCTATGTGTGCCGAAAGTGTTTTTGAGGACAACTGAGGAGTTCTGTTTGAATACAGTTCTTTGTTTCAATAAAATTGTAAATTACTTCCTAACTTCTATTGTTTTATCAAGGACCGTCGCAGTTCCGTAGAATATTTTGTGGGGGAAGATTTGTATTAACATGAAGATCAGGAATATCAAAAAAAAAAAGTAATTTGGCGGGGAAAACCAACATAAGTGTTTTTATCGGAAGACGTTAGCCCTTTGCTGCACCGGAGTGCAGTTTCTGGTTTTTATTTCGTTTCGTTTCTTTGCACAACTTGCTGAACATAATAGGCTATTTTTTAGGGTTATTTTGTACGTTTTTTAAAAAATAGAATAATATAGTCTAGTAGCCTCACGCACTCCTTTACTGAAACAAAGAAAGGGAAATGAAAAGATTTCGCACAAAGAGGAAGGTTTACATGAGCACAGCGACGTTGCTTTTGGAAGGTTTTTGTTTCATTTCGTTTCCTTGCGTCACCTGCTGAAGAGAACATAATAGGCTACTTTTTAAGCTTTTTTTTTGTGTGTGTGTGAGAGAGTTTTAGTTGGTTTTTTTTACGGGGAAAAAATAATGCAGCAGACAAGCTTCATTGACTGTCAATGAAAATAATAGGGAAGGAAATTGGAAAAAGTTTACAAAAAAGGTTGCGGAGGTTGCAGAGGGTTGTCACAGGTTGGGAAAGCTGGCTATTCATAAAGATACCTGGAGGTGTGTAGTTCTGATGCAAGGGATTTCCTAGACTGCTGGGGATAGACCATAACAATCCCATGTATTATGTGTTTCAGTGCACAATTACAATTTCCGTTTAATCGCAACAATTTTCTCATAACAAAATGCTATATGTTCAAATAGAAGTCCACCCGATATCGCAACCCCTTTTAATTGCATCTTTTCCCATGCTCCAGCAGAGTTGTTAGTAAGCAGAATTGATTGTAATTCTCTCAAAACGTCTGCTTCATACACGTTTGTAAACCTCATCTGCAAAATAATGATTTGCTCCACGCCTTGGCCATGTCGGTACTAAGTACCCACGACAAGTGACCCCTTGTAGTTCTTGTGAGTGAGTGCTTTCCGGTGCTCGCAAGATTGCTGCGGACTCATTTTGCTCACATCGGCCCTGGGAAGGATCCGAGATCGCTCGAGCGAGAAGAAATCCTCGGGGATACGAGGGGGAAGAGAATTACTCATTCGCATAATTGTAATCACTTTTGCGGAAAAAAATCTTACGAATGACGTGTCAAGTTTTATTTTTTCCATTGTTTCAGTGCTAGCTAGTTCTTTTTTTTTTTTTAACCACCCGCAGATCCGTAAATGTAGTCATCCAGTAATGTTCCGTTCACTGAGCGGAAGTGCATGTTGGTTGACTATAATTATTTCTACCATACTTTATCACAGCAATAATGAAAGGAGCTCCATGTAAAAATCTTAGTATTATTTTAGTCACCTAATGTCCCATTCTTAGAATGGGTGTTCGTGCTAAGAATAACGCATAACATAATTATTGTTCTGTGATTTGTTAAACGTAATGTTGGCTGCTCTCATACAGTCAAGCACGGTCTGATCATGAATAATACAAATTTGTTAAACTTGTGAAACGTGTGTTAAACTTGCGATTTCCGTCTTGCATTGTTTATTATTATACTCCTCTGTTAGGGATCGCGAGTCTGCTGTCTACAGTACACTTGTATGTATTATGTCTCATTTAGGAAATCTTTTCATCTATGAAGTCGGAATCAGAGAAGACATATTATGACTCATACTGAAAAAAGGTTATTGCTTGTTAATGTCTTCATGTTTCTCATTTATTAAAAAAAAAAAGAAAGAAAAAATGCCTACAGTGAGGATCGAATACCGTTCCTCTTGGCTCTCAAACCCATTATTCTGACCTTTTACCACCGAAAGACTATACCACCGTACGAGTAGTGACTAGTGGGTAATGTCTCGGCAACTGCTATTTTTATGCGTCCCTGATAAAAAAAAATGTCCCTGCTCCCGAATCTTTTGCCAACGTGAAGTTCAAGTTTGTGTACTCAGGGGCCCACGCATAACTCGCGAACTTCCAACATGGAGACCCGGACGAGGGCCCCAATTGTTAAGATAAATATGGAAACTATTGACTGTGAACATTTTTGTTGAATTTACCGGCACGTATCCACTCATCGTAGGTAAAGTGTGTGGCTGCAGAAGTGGGTACTCGTGTGGGGTAATTAGTGTGTGGATGCACAGACGGATGGCTTACATGAAGAGTAAACAGTTCGATGGAGTTGGTCGTTCGTGACTCCTGTTTGGAACGAGACATACAGTAATGGTACAGTCGATTTCGTTTAATTCCAACTTCTCGTGAGCATGGCGAAAAGGTCAATTAAAAGGAGTTGCAATTATCCTCTTAAATTTTATGTAGAATATACCTTCTTAAAATTGAGTTTTTTTGTTTTCTTTTTACGTAGAGCAAGTGTTATTCGTCTAGATGTAGATCTACCACCGCGGGCATTTTTTTTTTTTTGGCGTAGAGTGAACTTCTCTGTAGAGGGGTCGCTCCGTTCGATATAAAATTACGTCATATTGAACGCAGCCCTCAAGATCCTTTTCATCTTTGCTTGCACTGTTCAGCACTTTGGTGTGCAATACTCCATGACGATTGGAGTGCAATAAAATATTTAATCTTTCATCGGATACAATGTTTCCGCTTGTCTGACGAACCGCAACATGGATGAAGCGATATGCCGATGTGGTAGTTAATCACGCATGCATTCGGCAAGTTTTTTGCAAGACCTTGAACACAATCATGATTATTCTTCGTCGTCTTTTAAGCCGTTCGATCAATCCTCCATCTGTCTGAAAAGCAGTTCGTTCTTTCGTCCGTCCATCCGTCCGTTCGTCCGTCCTGCCGGCTTGTTATTGCTGTCTAGGATATAGATCCATTCCATATGAGTGTATCTTTCGTCATGTCAGTCTCTCCAACAGCTACACAACTGGCCACACTTATCTGTACGTCTGCCCTCTCCAGGTTGTCCTAAGGAGGCGTCATCATCTTGGAAGTTGTTGACTTTTCCCTCCTCGTTTTCGCCCTGAAGATATGAGGAGAGACGGACGAGCGAAACGTGTGACGGTACTGGATACTGTATTAGTTATTCCAACAGTTGGCTGTAGCTAACTGTATGTCTCCCTCTCTCTAGGTTTTCTTAAGTGAATTTTGTCGTCATCTTGGCTATTGTTGACGTTTCCTCCTCGCTTTCGCCTCATTTTCTGGAGGCAAGAGGAGGGTAGTCGAGCGAAGCGTGTGAAAGTATCCGATTGTAAGTTACACCAATAACTGCGTACACCTAATCGTACCCCTCTTTCTCTCTCTCTCTCTCTCTCTCTCTGTCTCTCTCTTTTTCTTTCTTCATTCTCTATCTCTCTCTCTCCCTCTCTCCATCTCTCCTTAAAAGTTGTTCCACGGTGACGTCGTCTTTATCTTTGATCTTCCCGCTTGTCCTACTTCTCACACAATTACTTATCTAGAAATATGGCGATTGGAATGGCGTCATCATTTTGCTTTCTTCACATTTTTGCCTGTTGTAATGCAGCAGTTTTGTTTTTTTTCCCCCCTCCATATCGCCCTCCTGTCATATTCTTGCTCTTTCTTTGACACATTTCTACTCGTCCGTTCCTCCTCGTACCTCCAGGAAACGAGGCGAAAACGAAGAGAGGAAAAGGCCAACAGTGTCCAAGGGCCTGTATCCTGCGTCACCGCGCCTAAAATATGATCATTATTAGAGCCCTATGATCAGGGCGTGCCACACTGATTTTTTGCTATTTCACCAGATTCTGGAGCCAAAATTCATTAGATTTCACTATACACTGTTTCTAAACCCTTTGAAACTGTATTGATATTCATATGTCATTTAGATCCCCATTAGAGGAGAAGATAAAGTAATAGATATGTGAAATGAGCAAACGACAACAAAGGCGAACAAACAACAACAAAAAAAAAACAAGGTTAAAGCTCTTCTTATAAAAGCATGGCATATAGACTACAGGGAGCTCGACCTTCTTGTACACATATGAAATTTGAATTTTATTAAAGGTTATCGGGATGGAGGCGTGGACAGTGCGTGTAATTTAGTAAGCTGATTGTTACTTGTTCTTTTTCTCTTCTTCTTCTTCTTCATCTTATTATTATTATTACTATTGTTATTATATAAGTCAGTATTCATTATCATCATTTGACTACATAATGGACCAAAATATATAATAAAATAAGATATTGTACTGTGATTGCAATTTTCATTAGGTTTTCTCATTCTTTTCACATTGTCTTCTCTAAATCAGTAGAAAAGCACACTTTCACCAGATCTAGTGAAAATTCTCTGGGGGTGGCAGCCGTGCCTACAATGCAAGGACGCTTTAGGGATCACTACTAGACTAGTCGCAGCAAAAAAAATTATGAGTTTGCTAAGCGGAGTTGTCGTCAATATGAAACAGGGAAACAGATGGGCGGATGTTGACATTGCTTTCGTCTGTCGTCGCCGTTGTGTTGTCGCCGCGTGTTGGTGCGAGATGCAGTTGTTGTCGCTTGTCTTGGGCGCTGAGACGGGGCGTTAGGGGGACGGACGGACGGACAGACACACACACACACACACACACACACACACACACACACACACACACATACACAAAGCAACTGCTTTGGATTTCAATTATGTGAAAGTTGCGTTGCCAGGATGAAATTTAATGCCTGGGGCTTTATGATGTGAATGTTTCGTTGCTAGGCTGCTACATACGCCAGTTGTGATAACTAGCCAAACCACAAGGCAACTGGCGCCATTGGTGGTATTCTTTCTCTTCACTTGCTTTATCTTCTTCTCCAATTAATTCAATATTCTAAACAAGTTTAATATAGTTTGCAAGATGATGAAGCGGGTTTTGATGTCAGAAAAACATGGATGTTATGAAAAAAACAGACGACATGGCAAAATAGATTGAGTCATTGTGGAACGATTCAGTAATGTAGGAAGTTGATTTAACTTTATCTTTAAATTTTCTATTTGTGGATTTTGGTTTTTGTTTTTTTTTTGGATTGTATGTTCTGACGTTTCAACTTCATTTGCGGCAGATAAATAAATTGTCATCTTCTACTTTTTAACCCCAGTGGTCCATAATATTATTTTATCGCAGCTAAGTGTTATAGCTGTTTACGTCATCACAAGCATGTGAGGATGATAGGTCATAGGTCAGAGTGCATAGTGGTGAAAACCAATGACTGTAGCTAGTGCTTCAGTTGAAGGGGAAGGTCAGCCTTCGCATACCAAGGTGAAGGAAGGTATCAGTTATAATAGTAAAGATGTATTCGCTAGCATAGCGGGCGCGTGATATGAAGAACACTATATTCATGTTTACCTTTGTATTACATCGACGTTAGTCTATCCAGAATGTTCCCTTGTATCTTCGTGGACTGAAATTGTGTTAAAAGTCGGTTCCCCACTCGGCTCAGGTTTGCAGCAGTTCCTCAGCACAGAATTTCAATCCGTTTCTCGACCTAGTTGAGCGCGCGCGCGCGATATGAATATGATCTTTGGGGCACCTAAACCTTGCTGGGGAAGCACAGAAAACATATGGGTGCACGTGCTGGGAACAGATGGGTGCACGCGAGCCATGCAGTGGAATGAGCGTTCATGCACTCGGGGATGGCTCGGGTGTTGTTTCACTCGTTAGACAGGAAGCACAGGAAGGAAAAGGTGGAACAGAGACTCGGCACGGTTCAAAGGGATACGCGAGGTCAGCGAGCCACAGCCAGTTATGACGAGGGCCCAGGAAGGGG
>JAWQUT010000227.1:1076914-1094616 GCA_033807755.1 Ellobium chinense
GGGGGGGAAATCAAGAGGCACAGGGGTTATTTGACTCAGACTGTGTATAGGAGGAATAAGTACAAGTACAACCCTTCAGACCCCTCTCCACTCTTCCCACATCAACGCCACTGAGTTACAAGCTGGATGAGTAGGCAATGCATGCGCACGTTCCTGTGTGCACTGCTCACCCACACGAGTCTCTCTTGCACTCATTATCACTCCGCCCTAATAGCCATCAAATTAATCATTATGAATATCTCAACGTTTTGCCACGCCGAGAATCCCTGTCAGGTATCACGAGTAACGAGCATGCGAGTGTTGTCGTTGGAGCACGAGGGAACGTCGAGTCATTAACGTCACAATAAATTTCGCGATTTACGCACACACACACTGCATGTACGAGGGCCGATTCAAAGCTTAGTGAAGAAGGTGCAGTAGACATAGAACTCACAGTGTACATGATATGAGTCACAGAAATATGAGATTTAGAGACGATGTATGGTACAAAGGTCGACTCAAGGCGTACTGAAGTAAATACAAAATACATGATAATAAATTTTGCAACTTCCGCGCAAATACAGTGGATGTATGAGGACCGATGAAAAAGTTAGTGAAGAGGGCAGAGAGTACATGATGTGAATCACAAGAAATTTGAGATTTACACATGGAGGTGTATGTTACGAGGGTCGACTCAAAGGGTACTGAAGTAGATATAAACTACGTGATAATAAATTTTTCGATTTACGCAAATTGCATGTGCGGAACTCACTGAAAAACGTGGTGAGATAGGTACGATCTCGTAGATTTGTTAGTAATGGTAGGTAGGTTGTCTGGACTTTAGAAAATGCTGAGGAAAGAAATCCCGGTAGTCTTTCGTTTTCCCTTTGATGGTTGTTTAATGATGTATGCGTATGTGAGTAAGCTGGATTTGAGTGCTCACGAAAGACTTGCGGTGTTAAGTGAATTCTTTCTGTCTGTCTCGGCATTCTTTGGCCTTCAGTAGCGCGTTCCCAGTCACTCTTTTATCTCAGACTCTTGTTCTTTCTTTTACTATACCTTCCTCTTTCTATTTGCAGGCGGTCTGTTCTCTTACGTTCTTGATTGATTGCTTCATAACCGTTTCTTTCTTTCTTTCTTTCTTTCTTTCTTTCTTTCTTTCTTTCTTTCTTTCTTTCTTTCTTTCTTTCTTTCTTTCTTTCTTTCTTTCTTTTTCTGCTCTCTCATTCCCATCCATCATTTTTCTATCTCTGTTCTCTTTCTGTTCTGTGAGGTGACTTGGCAACTTTGACACAACAGCTTAGTAATCTAGACATCGACATGATTTGACGAACTAGGCGTTAGGTAATTAATGAACATTAAGGAAGAATATTCGGCATATTTACTTTGATCTAAATAAAGCTTTCACACAAAATATTTTTTTGTGCGAGCCATAGATGAAGGAAAACTGTGATTACATGAAGAATCGTATTTTCATCGCGGTATCGATTTTACTTCTACAGACTATCAAGCATGTGAAGCATGTAAAGGAAATGTATGTTTACCGAAGAAGTCGAGTCTTCGTGTTGGTATCGTGTCATTCATCTTGTGTTTTTATCCGGGTCTAGAATAAAAGCCCCTCGACTAGCAGGCTCGGGAACACGAGTTTGCCATTTACCATGTTAATGAAAAGATTAATTACCACTGCCTTAATAGCTTTGCGTTGGTTTTTTTTCTTTTCTTTCTGACCCGTTTACGTTTTGCACCCATTTGTGAATGTTTGCTGGGAGCTAGGGATGAATGTATGCATAATATGTATGTATATGTGTACATTGTCAGCTGGCCGTAAATTAAATGGTATTAGACTAGCAGTTAATGTGTATGTCAAACTTGACATCGGTATGCGCACCGGATTGTTTTCCGCGGTGGGAAACATTAGTGTACGTAGTGAAGAATTCCCATATGCATGAAAGTCTAGACTATGTTGATAGTACCGATTATACTTGTATATGTGTGGAATTAGGGAAACTCATTTTAGGTGGGGGGTGGGGGGGTGGATAGTGGATGGAGGAGGGAGGGGACAGGATTTTCTGTGTGGTTTGCTCAGCAGGGAAGATTAAGTTTTGTTTTTAAGGAAAAAAAGGGGAGTCTGGAGGTCACTGTATATACATATGTACGTTTGTTTGAACCCTAGCATATAGAGAGATTTATGATTTATACAAACCTATGAAAAGGCAACAGGTTCTAATCTCTATTTCTCTCATCTCTCCCCTATTGTCCTCTGAGCTAACAAGACAGTTATAGTGCATATAAGTCCTCTGACTGCAATACACAACTGACTAGTCTTGTTTTCTGATCATTTGACTTCCTTTGACGAGATGTGCTGCATGTACAATATGTACACACCTTTTTTTTTTATCTGTAATATGGTGATGTGAAATGACATATTATTATTTCTAATTGCATCATTGACATTTTGCTACATTATTTCCAATAGTAAATACATTCAATTACCTCGCAATCAAAAGCAAAAATTGAAATCATGAAATGCAAACTGCTCTGGCTGTAGTTACTCTGGAACGAGGGTTTTCAAATTGGGAACAAGGGTTGTCAATGTAAACACACCCCTTAAAAGGTAGGGGAAGGGCACTGAGCTGTTAGTGGGGCATAGTCAAACTCCTTCAATCGATCTTACATGAAAACCGTTGTGTTGCCAAATGCAGTCTGGATAAGTAAACTTGTGAGTTGTGACTTAATTGCCAAACGATTCGTTGCCTACAGTTTTGGCATAGAAGCATTAATACTTAATATGTATTACACGGAGAGCGAGGACACAGAAGATCTTCAGAGAAAAATACCCCTGTCTTACAAGTGTCCTGTGGCTGTATGCATAATCTATACGTATGTTAATGTATTGCTTTAACTACAGTGAACACTACTAATGTTTTGGGAGTTTCTCGTGGTTACCGCAGTGCGTTAACTAACGGAAGGATTATGCCTACGGCCACTGACCCTTTTAACTTCCCGATATTCTAAGGNTGGGCCATACTTGGGTCATGACTGCCAAGTGTTCTTCAATTGATTTTTTTTTTTCATGAGGAGGTTGTGAGTTCAGCTGCGACCTCCATAATATAGGCTGAGGTAAGACAAAAGAAGTCTGAAGGATGTGGAACTAAGAAAGCATGCCAATATCCGATTTAGTATTATTTCATTCCAGTTGACTCGACTTCAACGCATCCCACTTAATGCCCGCCCACGCAACCCCACATTATTATTACCCCAGCAGCCCTGATCACTCCAGAACTTTCTCAACTCACTGGGAAGCAAACAATGCTGCTACCATTTATAGGTGCTGATCACTAGCATTCTGACAATATCTTTCACTGCCTATAGCCAGATACCCATTTTACAGAAGGATGGACTGAGGAAAATATGAATGAAATGCTTTCCCGGGGCACTTACAACATGACCATGGTCGGGAATCGAACCCTTGACCGTTAGAGCTTGAGTCCAACGCCGTAACCATTTGACCTTGCTGCTCCACGCGCCATCCACATGATCGCAACTGCAACTTTTGCCATAACCCCCTCGTATAACATCCACATTGTGTGGTATTTAAATCACAGACATGTATGTATGCTTCCATTTTTGTGTCAGTTACTAGGCGGAACTGATACAAACCAGTGAACAGTTTTATTGGATCATTTGTTCTCAGATTACAGCTGTTAATTACAGAGTTGACAGACCTTTGAGTCACCCTAGGAAAAAAGATACCTGTGATGAACAATACGTATGTCACATGTTAAACTCTGTAAGATATACGAGGTTTTGTTGTTTTTTTTCTCTGAAAGCTAAACCGATGAGACCCGTGTTAAAAAGCATTGTTAAGTGGCGCTGTGGTTGGGATTTGTAGGTGCTAATGTAATGGTGTTGATTTCTGCTGTAAGAGAGGGTTGACATATGAGAGCATGCGCATTAACGATGGGACCTTTTATTAACCCTGTATGTTGGACGCTATCGAGAGTCTTTAAGTCTGCATTTTGAGTGCTACTAAGGCTGAATTCAGCATCAATTCACTAATGTAAGTCTTATGATAGTAAGAGAACCCATTGATAATGCGCAAGCTCTCGTATGAATTCTTCGTAATGACTGGAGATTCTGCTACGTGCTGTGTTTAAAAATCAGCGCTTGTGAAATGAGAGCGGCAGTGTATACTCACCAGCGAGTTGGGAGAGAGTTATTGAGAAAGGGAGCCGAAAAAGTCCCAGAGTGATCAGGTCTGCTGGGTAATAATAGTGTGAAGTTGCGTGAGCAGGCTTTAGCCTGGATACGAGACTTATAAACCGCGTTATTATTCTTATTATTACACAATCTTCGCATACTAAGCATAAGCCAGTGTGATAAAGCACACACTGGTACAAAATGGACTTCGAATCTTATCATTGTGAATCATGGCATGAATTGCCCTGTTATGTGTCACCAAATTCCATATCAGTGGTAAAAAGAAAATACCTCACTTGCGATAAAAAGAAAAAAAAAAAACTACGAAAATATTTCGCACAGCAAACTACAGCATAGATCTATTTTCTTTCATCTTGCGGTGAGGCTAGAGCTAGATCTGCTTTTGGTCATCTAGCAGTAGGGCTAAGGAGCATTCATATCTATATATATAGGCTTTGCTTTAATTGTATATGAGGAGTTGGGAAGTCAGTGGTAAACACCAGTCACAGTGGCCGTATGCATAATCCTTACGTTAGTTAACGCAAAGCGGTAACCACGGGAAGCTCCCAAAACATTAGTAGTGTTCACTGTAGTTAACGCAATACGTTAATTAACGTATGTATTATAAATGCATACGTTCACAGGCTTTCACGATAGGGAACAATATTCAGGCAGTAGATATTTAAGGTTTAAATTGCTGTGAATCTAGCGTCCCTATGGTTTATTGGTAGCACGTTCAGACTTGCAAGCTGAGAGACGCTGGGTTCGATCCTCGATAAAGACAGGAAATTTTCTAGTGGTGGATTTTTTTTCCGCCTTTCTTCTGAAAATTAATCTTTCACAGTAACTTGGCAGGATCCTTGGTGGCACACTTCCCTAGATTAAGGATAACAGCTAAGAAAATTCTCAAATCCGGCTTACATTCCTGCCCCTTAATAATGAATAAGAAGAGAAAAAGAACATACTACTTTGTCGCCCGGTTACACGTGATTATGTATGTCAAGAGTTCAGGGTTGTCGTTCTTAAATCAGCATATACTGCATGCCTGCGTGTGAATCTCATTAATACTGTGTTGGTTTTGTATCTATAGACCTTGTTGTGCTTCACACCTTTGCATCACTGCACAGCCAATTGATAGCTTTTGTGTCAGCCACACCTGTGCAAACGCACAGGAATGTGCTGTCAGATAGCGAGGACATTAAATACATGTACAGTATTATTTTCAGTGTCTGCTATCCAACAGAGCGTTAACCATCATGGCGTAGTCACCGGAAGTAAGTGCCATTTAGCAAGGGAGTTAATCAGATATAAAGATATTTATTCGAAATATGGCTTGATGTACCCTCCATATTCCTTGGGATATTTACAGATGTTCTGTGAGTGAAACAACTTCTTGGTGTACTCGGATAGACACCCTGGGCATCAAAAAGAGTTGACCATCTGTCTAAACTGAACGGGAATTAAGAGACACGCTAGGAAATCACCTGAGAGCTTGCGCATTTAAGATGGGACATCTTACCATTGTAAGAATTACGTTAGCTCTGCAGGTTGAACGCTACTAAGGGTGCATACAGAACCAATGTACATAATGTAATTCGTACGGTGGTAAAGAGATCCCATCGTTAACGCTTAAGCTCTCAAATAATTGATTTTTAAAAATAAACTCTACTACACGTAGCCTATTGCCTACCGCACAAAGCAGTGAACCACCCTCGCATACTCATCAGAACTTTCAAACATCCACGAGAGCTAATCATCTTGAAAGCCTTAATTCTCCGAAACTCGGGATCTTCGCCGCAGAAGAGTAATATAACGTAACTGCCTTTGCATATTCCTCGGTTTTGAGTTTGTTTTTGTTTTTTTTTAGATACGGATCGGCCTAGAGCCCATTAAATGCTAGCAATTCAGCTCAGCTATTCCAAAATGACCCTTTTCCGGCTAGCGGCCACTATCGTAGCCTTGCACACAGAGTGCTCTTCTTAGCGAATCTTGCCCACTTACATAAGGTACCGCACACGTTTCCTCTTATCATAGATCAGCGTATTGCATGTTAAGCTCTGTAAGGCCGGTACTTAAAGGGACCTTAAGTGTGTAATTAATACTCGAGTAGTCTCGTATGTAAGGATCGTGCAAACAATGCGACTTAATAATACTGTACTAGACGAGGCAATATGCGGAGGGCTTTAGAGCACAAAAACGAGCGGATTGGCGAGGGGGGAAATGCAGGACCAGATTACGTGAAGGCAATCGGAGCAGAGCTGGTTTCTAAGAAGTCTTTGAGTGAAGATATATTTATCGAGGACAAAAGGAGGTATTTTGTTGATCAATAAATGAAGTCCCCGTGCTTGACAACGTATGAGGCAATAAAGAGCAAAACAAGATTACGTAAAGACTAGTTATAAAATGCAGCACCAAGCCAACATGTGGAGGAGACAACGAGAAACTATACTATTTGTGTTTAGTAATTGATACCATTCCGATACCGTAAATTATATGAAGGAATTTAGAGCTTAGCGAGAAGACATGAGTTGTATTGCAGTGCAAGACGACCTATGGAGGAATTTGAGAGATGTTTACCGTAACAGTAATGAGATACCAAAGTCTGAGGTCAGTTTTCAGAGCGAAATGAAATATCTGCATAAATGTTGATACACGCCTCTCAAACATTCAGTCACGATAATTATATTATTATGAAAGGATTTCATTGCAGAGAAGCAATACAGCGAAAGGTTAGGCCTATGACATAGTATGATGCCCATGGCTTAAGAATATAATAGAGATACATGTACAACGTATACGGCGAACAGGACTATCTTGACAATGCCAATAACAAAGGCAATACGTTTATTGAGCTCAGACAATATAATAGTTGTGTATGAGTTATTTATCATTTCCTTCCACTATCCGTCCAACAGAGGTTGAAAGCAGGCGGAGGGTACTGTTATGCCTTGCCGTTTTCATTCTGACTTTCATAATTGTTGAGACTAAAGTATTCTGTTTTGTGACATTTGTTATCAAATCTGAACTTGATAATAAAAAATATAATAAAAGAAGAGAAAGATGATATCATAATTATGAGAAATATAAAAAAACCCAAAAAAACAATATGGCGACTTGCTAATAGGCAGAGTCCATTGCATTTTATTTTAAAGAAAAAAATATTTTTGGGATGGAAAACCATTCTCCATTGGGGGCACAAAATATACCATTGTGCGCAGTTATGGGTCTTAGTCATATTACTGCCACACCGAACCAGCGTTCAAGAGTTGGACCTATGGTTTTGTTTGATCTAGGCCCTAAGCCCCGTTTGCTCTATAGATCTATGTAGTTATGTCATCGGCCGGAAGAGAAACGAGATAATTAGCTAGGTGTTGAGGAGGGAGGCGAGGGCGGTCTGGGTCTAGGAAATTGCTTGTTATACTGACCACTATTACCTCATCCTGAGGAACGGTACAAGGAGATCTTTTGCTTTAGCTGGAAAGACAAAGGGTGGAACAGAGAGGGCAGAGAAAGCTTTGATAGGAAGAGAGAGAGAGAGAGAGAGAGAGAGAGAGAGAGAGAGAGAGAGAGAGAGAGAGAGATTAACAAAAAAGACAACGCCAATGGAGACATTCCAATATAAATCCCCAGATCACGTGACCTGGTTCTTTTGATTTCAAAAATGATATATTCACCATTTTGTGAGAGAAGTAAGTGGACAAGTAGAAAAGCTCATCAGAGAAGATCGAAGATGACGTCACTCAAATTAACAAACAGCACCANAGGGAGAGTTGGGGAGGGGGGAAGGGGTTGCCACACGATATGTTAGTCCAAAACCGTTATGAGTAAATTGGTGTGAAGTATACGTTCATTAAACATAGCCAGGTAAATTACGTGTGCAGCCTTTGCTTTGAAGTTAAGGTTTCTGGACTTTATCTCAGTTTCACCTACAGTGTTGATCCAAGTGACTTAATGTAGGCCGTGTTTGAACTTCCATTGAATAGAGATTTCGGACTACCGATCTCTTTGTCTCCCACCCCTGATTGAGTCTACCTGAAGGTAGGTTACAGCCCCTGGGCACTGTTCTGCTCTTTATCTACCGTGTTTATCTTCTTGTGTGTCCGTCTATTAATAATTTAAAGCTCATACAACGAGGAGAATGGAGCAAATTTAACAGTCAGAGGCACTTTTCCGCGCTAATGTTTACGGCAATTTTATCCGCGATACCCGATAAATGCTGTCGAGAGGGGCACTGTGTACAGAAGATAATGGATCAAATTCTTAGAATTGTTTCCCCTTTCCTTCGTCTCCGGGCTGCATTAGCTCCCTTTGTGCACAAGATTGATAGCCATTTTGTTTAAGAGAGACAGGATTAACACTGAAGTTTTCTTGCACTAGCATTTGAAGGCCACTGCGCATGTAAAAAGCCTTTGTTCCCTTGATTAAAGAAAAGCTCCTCGGAGGCGCAATTTGGATTTTAATGGCGCCAGAAGTAATTAACTTTAATACCCAAAAGATTAAGAAACATAAAAATCCTTTGTAGTTTCAAAGTTTAATCCATATATACAGAACGGAAATACATGGTGAAAATTCTTTTTGATGTTATGCTGAGTGCCATAGTGTGATAGTTAGCGGGAAGGCATGATAAATAATGCTAGTTTTTTTAAAGGGGGAGGGAGGAGGTGTTAGCTGTTTAGGCTTTGCTCAGTTGAAGTGAAAATGAAAATTACTGTATTTGGGATCCAGGGAAACAGTTCATTATGTTGCATTTGTGTTGCATTCGAGATCTTGCATAAATTACGATATAGAGAGTTGGACTTTCATTCATTACTCGAAGCTTTGCCGCGAGTGTGAGAAGTATTCGAGTGTAGTGGAGGTCATGACGTCTTGCTGTACTCGAGTTACAAAATAAAATTCATAAAACAAGCACGGCTAGATAAGAAAGGAGAGGATTACATAAAACAGTATGGCTCTACAGTATGGAGCTAGCTGAACAGGAAGAGAAGTTCGGCATTGTGTAACGAACACAGTTGTGCAAGTGAGCAGTTTCTAGTACGTTCACATCTTGTGAAACCTGTCAACTTTTCTGGCTGCCTTCAGTGCCTTGTCTATTCAATGGTCGGTGTCGTCGTATCGATTCTATGGAGTTCAAGTGTCTTGTCTATCAGTTATAATAAATCAGAATAGGAGATAACGCTGTTTCGCTTAATGTAATACTGTTGTTGCTCTTATGCAGTAACACATAATAAGACATCGCGTTCCTGTTAGTTGACCCCAAGTAACCTCAGTCATTTATCGTGATACAGTAGACTAATGGTTCCCTCTCTCCACTTATTCACAACATCTGCCTAATCGCAAAGATGGTTATTCTAACGGAATACTGCATTTTCTTAATAAAAGTCAATCGGTAATCGCACATTTTCTGAGATATTCCGGCAACTTTTTTTTCCATATTCCCGAGGATTTGCGATTAAGCGGAGTGCATTGCATTTAAAACGTCTGTCCCATTCATTCTAGAGAAACCTAGGCGTCAAACAGTAAACACAAAGTGCTGCGGAAGATCTTCCCATCTCCAGGCATCCAGATGGTCTGAGTTCTTGAAATACACCCGGTATAAAACCCGATAACAGAAGTCTTAATGATCCCCACCGGCTTGGATTCCGCCTCTGCTTGGCGATAATTTGTCTCATTCAATTACAGGGGCGTTGCAATCGGAGGAAGGGCACGGTCGCCTTCCAGTATTTTTAGCCACTAAATTTCAGGATCTCACAGGAGGATCTCACAGGCTTGAATGTCATACATTTGATAGACTTGGGTACTCGTTGTCTGTAATGTTCTAATCCTGGGTTCCTAACTTTGTTTATTTGAGATCATGAACGTTAACGGTGGGATCTCTTACCATCGTAATAATTGCATTAGTGCATCGGTACGATGGCGGCCTTATAGCGTTCACCATGTTAATGCAATTTTTACTTTGGTAAAAGATCCCAGTACTAATGCGCACGTTTTTGATTTGCTAATTTTAAGGACGTTTACTTACAAATTCGAACACAATTCAGGCTCGACATTCTGAACTACTGCTTTGAGATTCCAGTTCCTTAGGTCTTATTATATTGCCATTACCACCATATTAACTGTTTTCATTATTGTTGCCGTGTTTATGTACACCAAATGCTCTTCAACTCACACCAAAGTTCGGATTTTGGCTGCGACACTCAATAGTTATGTTTACGAAATGCCATCTCGATATTTTTTGTTCTACTTGCGGTGACGCCCCTGAGTCGATAATTTGTGTGTATAATTAATGAGCGCGCCAGTAATATTTTAACCCTCGCGATACGCGAGTCGGGCATGAGGATTATTGGGGGCTGCCCAAAGAGCAGATAACTCCCGATATGCCCAGACGTATGTGTTGATATAGCTATCAGAATAACGCCTCCATCGAGTGTCTCTGCCCATTGACAAATTGCAATAGATTGCAGGTGTGCAATTACGCTCTTTAACAGTGGCGAAGATTAAGACGGGGGGAGGGGGGCTAGGGGAAGGAGAGGTTCTGATATCTCATGAAAAAAACAGCAAAAAAGACCAAAAAAATGAGGATTTTTTTCCCTTTTTCAACGATCTTTAAGTGCCTCCCAGGATAGACGTATCATAAGTGTATTATGTATACCTGCAATTCCCCCTCTCCCCGCCTCAATAATAATTGTGTTCCCTAACCCCTTCCTCAGTTTTACCTTAGCCACGCCACTGCCGCTTAGTTTTGAATTTTGTTTTGATTGCGTTGGTTTTTTGGTTGTTTTTTTTTTGGTTCTAAAAGAAATATTTTGCGAATCGTAATTTAAGACTTGGATGCAGACATAACTTCCACAGGTCAGAGCGGAAGTGCAGGAGAAGATACTGGGCTTCCCCTGTTCTTTGGTTTTTTTTTAATGTCTGCAATTTGCACTGTTGCAACGAATCAGCTCTCGCCTTGCTTACATTTCACAAATCGTCCATGCTGAAGAAGTAGTATAAAGGTGTATCCCGAAGATTAATCCAAATGCAGTTGTGTGTGTGTGTGTGTGTGTGTGTGTGTGTGTGTGTGTGTGTGTGAGAGAGAGAGAGAAAGAGAGAGAGAGAGAGAGAGAGAGAGAGAGAGATTAAATTTTTAGACTGCTTCTAATGGAAATGTCGGAACTCAATTGCACATTGAACAACTTAAAGCTGCAATTTTGTTACCATCTTAAGGCTTGAGGCAAGCCCCGCCTACAAACTTCTTTGCACACTGCCACAACTCAGATGTATTTTGCTTTCATAATGTAGTCTAAGTACCAGATGTTTTATATATAAATTTCTCTTTACTGTAACATTCGGAGGGACAGTAAAATAACGGTGTGGAAAATTTCTGGCCAGTATGAAGTGTTTTACTCCTGGCATTCGGAAAAAGAGAGTCCTGACGTTAAGCGATGTGAATTCAAGTCAGTGAAGTTTCCTACCTTGCCTTACCTCTCATTTTGTACCGCAGGCGGGCCTTTAAGGAAGTAACGAATTTTTTTTTTTTTTTTATGAATAAGATCTCTTCATGCGAATAAATTTGTTCCGTGTGATCCCATTTCTCACATAACCTAGTTGTTTTTTTTTTGTTTTTTTTAATATGTTTTCCTCGTTTTCTTTGTGATACTTCCTCAAGGCGAAATACACGTCAAGCTATACAAATGCAAGATCGATCAAGAGTGACCTCTAGAATAAAAGAATTTCCTGTGAGAAAGACTTTCTTGTACTATTTTCATTCGATATGATGTTAATCTAGAATTTTACCTCTCCTAATATTTTCAGTCGATATAATGGTAATCTGCTTCTTGTATTATTATCATTCGATATGGCTTAATGTGGAATTTTGCCACGTTAAAGGGTAAACCTACAGTCACTTCTTTACCGGAATATCAACACTATTTGTTGCAATCAAACAAGCGCAAACCATGCAGACTTGTATGGCTGTAGGTGCCAAAAGTTAGTATTTGTTCATTCTGCTATATTTATATTTTACTGTATGCCAGACTGTAAATTAGCGCTTCCACTGAAGTCACTAAAGGCAAGAGAAATTCAAAAAATACCTGCATCAGGTGAAGAAAACTGTTCAACTGATTCATTTTACAAATAGTTTTACATTACAGATTAATTATGCTTGCAAATTTTGACCTCGTCAACTAAATCAGTCTCTTTCATCTAGGTTTTTATTCACGCAAAGGCGCCAAGCTGGGTCATAAAGGCAACTGCCTGCCACAGGGCAAATGTTTTGAACCGCTCTTTTAGCCTGCAGCCTGGGTAGAAAATTTGGCCTTTTGTTGTTTCTGAGCGTCACAGTAGATCCCTTTCATGATAAAATGGGAACGCATTTAAACCCTCGAAAATGAAACATGCTGATTTTTTGTTCAGATTAACTGGTGCGAAACAAAACACTTACATTATATTCTGTAGGCTAGATGTAACATGACGTCACCTCATAAACAACGGGGTTGACCTAGATATGCGGAAGTAGGTCACAGGAAACAGGAATCATCACGCACCAGTGAAGTGAAACAGCCCGTAATTATGTTGGAATGTTGCGCTTCATTACAGCTGTGATCGATAGCCATAGAGGTGGTGGATGTGGCGAATAGAGTGCGCTGGCTAGGACGGGTGGCCCCGTTCAATGTTTTCGTTATCACATTGATACAAGGTCAGTCTTGATAAAGTGTTCAGGCCCAAAAGCTGACCATCTTTTAAATAAATTTATTACATATTTTTTGAAGTTTTGCGTCAAATCTGGGCAGAACCATATTTTATTTCAATAATGATTTCCATGGTGAACGCTAGTGAGACTGTATTCAGCACCGATGCACTGATGCAATTCTTACAGTGGTAAGAGATCCCATCGGTAATGCTACAGCTCTCTATTATATATATTATATTTTATTCTCGAACTAGAATACTTTACAAACTCGAAATTATGAAATGTCCCATCCCCACTCCCCAACCCCACGTATTATTTGACTTCATTAGCTTCTGATGTACCAATGTGTCGATGTCGTTTAGTCTAATTGCCACCTCAACAATTGCCTACACAAACCAAGTGTCACAACATCTGTCACAGACAATAAACGTGGTTCCGGGTTGTCAGACTCCCACCCCTTTTTCCTCCCTCGGCACCATTTTTTCCAGTCCCAGTGTCTGTCGCTTTTGTGAGACTGTTTCATGTGATGTGGCTTAGTGCAGTATTGACCAGATTATAGCTATAAACAATTCCTACCTTTTTTTTTTCCAACCGCCCTTTCTTCTGTCTTTCTCTTCTTGATTTCTTCATTCCTCTTTTTCATCCCATTACCATTCCTTCTTTTTGTCCATTCTTCCAGTCTCTGTCTTTTCTGTCTTCCTTCATGTCACCATTTTTGTCTCTTCAGTGTTTTTTTCCCCTTCTTCTGCCCTTTCATCGATTCTTCCTTAACCGTCGCATCTCCGTTTCCCTCCCTCTTTCTTTCATTTGTTTCCTCCACCCCCTACTTTTTCTACCCCCTACATGCCTGTCATTTTCTTTCCTGCTGCCTGTCTTCCTCCTTCCGTTTTTTTCATCATACCTCGTCCGTCCCTACAGTACACTTAAAACCATCCAGTACATAATATGTACAGTACACCACAATATTTAGTCTACATAGATAACAGTGCTGACTGAATCATTTAGTGATGTCATCGGCTTGTCACAACAGATGTCCACGAGAGGATCAGAGGCGTGACTTGAGAAGGTGAGAGGCGTGACTTAGTACAGTAGTTCAGAGGCGTGACATGAGTGGGTCAGATGCGTGACTTAAGTCGTCCAGAGGCGTTACCTGAGTGGGTTAGAGGCGTGACTTAGTAGTTCAGAGGCGTGATATGAGTGGGTCAAAGGCGTGGCATAGGAAGCGGCCGGAACACGGCAGAGGTAGGGGCATGACATGAAAAAGGGCAGGCGCGTAACATGAGACTGGCTTTTGAGCAGATGCAAGAACAAGATAGTTATGCAGAAACAGCAGTACGAGAAAAAAGGCGGAAAGCATAAGCGGAGAGGGATGGCTATCTTGGAAGCGACCAACGGGTGAAAAGGCAACTTATGAATAGAATGAAGTTTAAATGGGAAAGAAATTTAAAAATACATGTACGAAGACACGCTGGGAGCGATTTTCCTTCCCCTCTTTCCCACAACCCCCCTGCCCCCGTCCACTCCTAAATACAAGCGGTTTATTGGTGGAAAAACGCGATCAAAATGGATTCGGAAAGCAGAAACATGAGAGAGAGAGAGAGCTAGAGAGAGAGACAGAGAGAGAGAGAAAGAGAAAGAGAGAGCGAAACAGACAAACAATACAAAGAAACTAAGGGTGAAAGCAACAGAAGGATAAATGGTGTGCATGATTGGGATGAAATAGAAGGCCGAGGAGAGAGAGAAGGAGAAAGAACGACAAAAAAAAAGAAAGAAAGAAAGACAGAGAATGAAGAAATAGAGTCTAAAGAATAAGGCCGCAGCTCAGACCAAGCCAGAATTCCCATAGAGAAAATTCTACAAAGCAGAGGTAAGAAGATGGTGGAGAAAGAAAAGGGAGATAAGCACACATGCCAACAATGACAAATGAACGATAACTCTCTAGCTTTTCATTTTTTTTCCCCCCTCTTAATTCTTCATCAGTGAAACAATGTAACTCGTATAGTCCTACATTTCTTCAACCTTCACATTTGCATATTTACAAATTGGGGGTCACATTTCTTACCACGAGGGGGGAGACAGTGTACTAGGGAACATTAACATGAAAATAACCACACAAGACATACGGTCGTAAATCAAGATTACGTGTAGACATGCAGCTGTGAACATACATCTACATGCTTCAAGCACTTCACTTTACTTCGTAAACGGCTGCTGACCTAGAGCATGTTAAATATATTCAGCCAAAGAGGAAGAAAAAAGAAATTCACCTTTGGCCTGCTTGCAAAAGGTGGTTTACAAAATCTGGGTTTGTTTTGCAGATCAGGCATCTCCGTATGACCTTCAGGGCGTCTTTCAGAATGATAAACAGGATCAAGACCAGTTTATGCCCTCCTCTACTTTCCGTTACAAAACTAGCCGTCAAAGATTCTGTCTGCTTTGATCAGTGACGAAACGTTCCCTGCATGTCGGCCCTGTGTTGAAGTGACTTCTCAGTATCAAACAATACAAATATATTTTTAGCCCCTGTGAACTCGATGTCCGGTTACATTCACTGGTACTGATAAACGAATATACAGTTATCGATATCTGGTCATTATGAGGCATTCGAGATCGATTAACTTCTTGACCACTTCATAAAACTCCACGCCAAGACAGCGATACCTCCATGATATTTCATGGAATTTCTTCTGAGAATGAGGCAAGGCACAGTTATGGGATTCAGTTGGAGATGAACAAGGGTGTGAAAAGCAGCTTTGAACACACACTGACAACAGGACCCTTTCATTGAATGGGATTGCCATGTCCGAATTTCTGATACAGGGGCACACTGACCGGCAGACAACACTGAAGCAAAAGACAACATTCGACTCATGAATTTTTATCAAGGGAAGCAAATTTTATTGCTCACATTCCAAACAACAACCGGCAGTTACGTGAACTTCTATAAAGAAGAATTCATTCTCTTTTAAATATCAAGCTTTTCTAAACAGATAAACTTAGGGGGGGGGAAATTCAACTCGACATTGACAACAACGGTGGCATAGATTTCTGGGGTGTGCGAGGCTCCATAATGAAATCCATAGGCTTTACATGAACCTTTAGCTGTGCTGTACTGTGATGACGTAATCCATTGCATGAACTGAAACTGTATGGGTGACTAATCATTTGCTTGAAATCTTTATGTGAGAAAATCTTGAATTTTAAGGACACTCCCCTTCTCGCTATCATGAGCGCTTTGATTTTGTGTGTCTGCAAGATTCCCTGCGCACATTCAAATTACTAGGAATAAACCCCTTTTCTTAGAAAGAAAGACCTTGCATGCCTGAACAGCGAATCCTAGATGATAAGCATATGATATTATGTCTATTAACGACAGACACCAGAGAGCTACGTGATCTTGCAACTTTTTGATTCAGTATAATATTCAAAACACTACTGGCGGCGTCATGAAGCTATACAAAAAAGAATTACTTGTATGTGTGTGTGTGTGTGTGTGTGTGTGTGTGTGTGTGTGTGTGTGTGTGTGTGTGTGTGTGTNTTTTTTTTTTTTTTAACATATTAAGCCTCCCTAAATGTTAGATCTGAGGCAGTCAAGCAATACGCCATTGACGAAAAGAATGGGCATGTAACATTTCAAACAAGTTTTGAAAACTTTTAACATGCATGCCTAGACCGTGCTTGACGGTATGTATTTCATTGATGTAGATATGGCCATGTATTGAAACGCCCACGCGTTACATGAACCAATCCCTTAACTCTATTATAATGTTATGCTGGTCACTTGGATATTCTGGTATAAAGCCATCCTGAATGTTACGGGTTTGCTTTTTAGCTGTCGTCCGCCTGTAAATATAAATCTTGACGGGGTTTGTAAAGAGGAATATTTTTTTTTCTTCCTTGTCTGAAGACGGATTAATGATCCACCGTTTCGAGTCCGGTGCAGAGCGCCATATTGGTGCATCTTAACACACGTTAGATGTATGGCGTGAGAATCCATTTCAGCTTGGAGAATGGGAGGCGAGAGAGAGAGAGAGAGAGAGAGAGAGAGAGAGAGAGAGAGAGAGAGAGAGAGAGNAGAGAGAGAGAGAGAGAGAGAGAGAGAGAGGCAGGCGGAATGGAAGGAGAGAAGGTGAGAGAGACAGACTGAGGAAGAGGGAGGTAGAGAGATAGCAATGGCATAACAGAGTTCGCGGTGTCCCTCATACAGTGAAAGTATAGTGATTCGTGGCAGCTGGCAACTTCAAATACTCTATACTCTGTGTAGCTCCGTTCGGATCACGATCCCATTACTAAGACTACTAAGAGCCTGCGCATTAACGATGGGATCCCTTATAAAAATTACATTAGTGCATCAGTGGTGAATGCACCCTTAGTGGCGTTCAACATGCAGAATTAATGGAGTTTTTACAATGGTAAGAGATCCCATGGCTAATGCTCAAGTTCTGAATTGTCCGTAGAAACGTTTATTCACGAACTCGGAACACCTCACAAATTCAGCATTGTGGGCTGTTCTGCAGGTATTCGATTTTGTGACGTTCTGTGTCATAGTATTAGTTATGGGATGCACCAGCTTCTGTAAGACGATACATGTATCATGGGGGCACAGACTTCGGCTCTTAGGCTCTGACACACTTCTAAGAGAGAAAGTGGGAAAGAGAGAGAGAGAGAAAGGTGGAAAGGACGTGTATTATTGCGCATGTTTCCATGTGAATGCGGCTTAAATGCTGGCATTTTACGATCGCCGCCGATTCTTTTACGGTCGTGTTCTTAAGTAGAGAACCAGCTCCGAGAGGGAAACGGGCCCAGGAGTTTGGACGTTAACGGTCGGCCCCGGGAGTATAATGGGGACCTG
>JAWQUT010000227.1:1099246-1110121 GCA_033807755.1 Ellobium chinense
CGTAAGCTTTGTTCCTGACTCGCACAGTAGAATTTGGGATATTGAACTGAACTTAACGAAGTTATAGTTAAAAAAAGAAAAGACAGAGTTGATTGGTTTTTGTCACCACATTGCTCGGTACAAAAGTTAGACTTTGACTCATGTCTGGGTAAAGCACTGGTTTTCCCATCACTGACATTTTGTGAAGTGTTTGAACAAGTGCGTGCAATATTCCGATATGTGTTCCTATCGGTGAAATACATACAGACATATTTCACAGTTTCTCAACCTACCACAATACTACAAAAGCTAGAGGCCTGACGTTTTGACACAATAAGCGCGATATTATTGGCAGTCCAGTGACATCAAAACCCCAATTTCGGTGAGGCTGTCGTTTTATCGAGGTGTTGTATTCAAGCGATGATTAGGGGCCAAGCTTTTGAGGGTATGTTATCTAAAGATGCCCATCATGTCCACAATACTTGATACGGTAGATACTAAAGATATCAAAGTGCATCAGGGCACCAGCCGAGTAATTAGGAAATTTTGAGATGTTCGAATCATAGAAAATAAGGAACAAGGCACCAGACTCTGGCCGTATGGATAATCTTTACGTTAGTTAAAGCACCGCAGGAATCACGGGAAACGCCCAAAACATTAGTTATGTTCACTGTGGTTAACGCAAAACGCCGTTAATTAACGCAAAAGATTATGCAAACGGCCACAGAGCAATGCAAGAAGTCTGCGGGGTTTTTCGAGAAAATGAAGTTCGAGGTCGTGCGGTTCTTATAATATTATAAACAAAAGAAAATGCTTAGGTGGAGGATGGGTGGAGAGATGGGTCTTCCAAGGAGATAATTGCAAGTCAGTGGCGTATAAGAACGGGAGAACGTGTGCCTTCTTCATAGAGTCTGTTGTGCCCCCCCTCCCTTTCCGTTTTCTCAAAGCGCCAACTACTTCCTGCGAGGGATAGTTTTTTTTTTAAATAATGTTAAAGTGCCCCCCCCCCTCCCCACCAAATGCAACAGTTGTCTTCTCCCTCCCCTCCCTGCAAACACCCTATCACTTACCAACCCATATGCGATGCCTCTGCTTAACAATGCATTACTTTATTCAAGGTTGAAATTTCCATTCATTCTTCCGCGGTTTTCGCAGGTACAGCAGGGCAATATATTTTGTGCGGTCCGTATCTTTTTGTTCAGACGTTTTTATGTCTGTCTTGTGTGGTATTCGGCATTTCCTTCGCTTTTTATTTTTTGTTATTTATTTTCTACCTCTCTCCGGGACATAAGTTTCGCACAAAAAGGTTGTAAGTGACATTTCATGGTTTTTGGGAACGTTTGCATCGATGCTAAGGGGCCATAGTACTGCGGTCTGAAAAGATAGCGGGGGTGTAGCCGATTCCTTTTAATACATCTTCTTAGATTCATGGAAGAAATTACGACTAAGACGGGTTACGATTATCCATTGGCTTTTGTTAAAAAAAAAAATATAGACTATATATTATACTCTAGAACCTCACGGATACACACTCTTATAACCTCACGGACACAAATTCCAGAGGGGATCAAATCAGTACTTGGAGCTTGTGAAGTGTTGGAGGTCGAAATTAAAATTTGACCCTACTGACTCCGAGATCACAATGGGACAACAACGATGTGTGGATGATAGATGATGTTCTGTCGAGATGGGTAATCTTCGTGCAAGGGTTGGCGAGATAAAATTTTACATGCAGATAAAATACTATTCACAATTACAGCATGAGTCCATGTTTTTGTTTTACGGTATGACGATTGTTTAACTTTGGTATCGTCAGTTACGACCCTCTACGTAACACCTTGACCCCAGGGTCTTATCTCAACCCGTTTTTTTTTTTTTTGCTTTCCTTGATGTTATGCATTCTCTGTGTGGTATTGCTACATTCTCCCAGCTTGGCTCGACAGTGGGGGGATGTTTTTATATGTTTTTTAAGCCCTCGCTAGTGGGCTCGAAGAAAGGTTATAAATTTTGTACAGCCGGCATTGTCCTTAGGTTACGAGGAGTCCCCGACTCCCGGCGACCGCACGGCGACCGGAGTAGGTCAGTGCCGAAATGTGGTATTGTTGTGACAGCAAGGGACAGATGTTCCGTATTTCCACCGGCGGCTGATACCGTCTGAGGCGACATGTTTTATTCTTTGGTTTGCTGACGTGGGGCGGCAAGAATGAGTAACATGCTGTGCAGTGCCATTTTTTTTTTTTACGTATAGTGGACTCCGTTTAATCGAGCTTCGCGTAGTCATAACTTACACTTAATCAGAACATGTCGTCTGTCGTGATGTATGAGGCCACAAGTCACTGTGTTATAGTATTTGACCACAGCTTGCTATATTATAGTATATGACCTTTAATGTCAACACATACGATGTTTCAAATGAGATAATCCTAGTTTCTCTAAGTCGGTGGATAATAGCAGCTACTTCTAATCGAAACGTTTCCTTTGCTCCGAGGAGTTGCTATAAAGCGGACTTAGCTGAAATTCATTGTGTAACACGTATGAAGAAGAACGGTATATGTCCACAACAGCGCCATCCTCCAAAAAGGCAGGACCCAAAGCGATGTCTTCACATAATCTAGTGTAGAGGCGCGGTTTTTCCTTGATCAGTGAAATAGGCAAACATTGAGACGCCTAATCTTTGCAAGGGGCGCTCATGTTTTGTATTAAAAAGCGAAAGTCATGTCAAAAACATGGGTAGATACGCTTTTGTAATAATACATGACACTGAACATTATAAAGCACTCTGACACTGTAGACTATAGAAACCTAGCGGGTCCCGTTTAACAGCCTTGGCGGCCTGTGTTTTGTCCCATGCATGGACCTAATGGTTGGGCACTGGGCTTTCTCCTGGGACAGGACCGCTCTTGCATTGATACAGTTCATTTAGTCATTGGTTTGACTACAAGATCGGTCCTATTCCGTGATTATACCGGGTACTGGGCATCCCTGATCCAAAGAGTACCTGAGTATGTCCTTAAAGACACAGGGGTATTTTTTTTCTTTACAGTCTTATAAATCCACATCATTTTTCATTAAATTTAAACCGCAGATATATATTTTTTTTCTTTTTGCCCGACAGTTTCTGAGAAAACAGCGCTGGAATGGCGGGATTTTCGTTCAGTGCGTGCCGCCATTGCTCGTGCTGCGGGATTCAAAAAAAAAAAAAAAGATAGGCCAGCCGACGATTGCGTCACCGTCCCCTAATACTGTCGTAAATGCAAATCTACCAACAATCAGTTACGACAGTGTTAGGAGACGTTGACGATTGGTCCAGATGGTTTGCGTGTGACTCCATTCAGGAACATGATGTGTGATGTATGTGGAGACAACGTGTCCAAACTGTCCGCGTAGACGTGAAGCATCGCATTCCATGTATTAGGTCTAGTCTAGGTCTAATTCATATTATTGCACTTTGTTCAGAATGTTGAGCTGGTTCTGATGATAGAATCAGAAACCATGTTAATGCAGAAACTTAAAATCCTGAACATTTGATGAGAAATTGGGTCTCTTTATGTTAGCGAAAGGGTTGCATTCGATGGCATTCTCTTTCCCTCCTTTCTCTGGAATACCAAGTTTATACGTCAGCACAGTCGTAATGGTAAATGACTCTACTTGACCATCAACCCTCCCCTTCCACTCCCAAACAAGCCCAGCACCTCCCTCCCCCTTCCAGATCTTAATTTGCTCTTCTTTTACCTTGAACCTTGCCAAGTTCACTCAGTGTTACGCAGTATATTTCAAGCCCGTATCAGAAATGAAACATTAATCCGCCTGCCACCCTATCTCGCTCAGGCTATTTCATTTCATCTATTTAAGAAAAAGAACATTGTGAATTGCCGCGCCTCCAACAGTTTTAAGTGTTTTGTATTGCAGCTTGCCCGGGGTTTAAGTTATGAATGAACGCACCGGTCTGTATGTAAATTGGAACGGACATGATGTTATGAAAACGCATCAGGTACGCGGATATGGCTGGAAAAAGCGTGCTTGGGAAATAAGCTGAAACACCCCCTGGCCGCAGGTTTTTGTTGTTGACACCAATGACAAAAAAAAAAAAGAGGAAGAAAAAACTGGCAGGCTGATTTCTCACGGATTTCACGCGTAATGGAAACTCGCCGTTTAAACAATTGTAGTTTTCATTTAGCAAATTGGCCTTCCAGCTTTTAGCCAATCTGGCAGCTCGATGGAATGTCTTCTGTTACATCAGGACTCTCTACTCTCTAGCGTTTGCGTCAAGCACGAAGCGAGCAAGAACAAGTCTTTCCAATAATAATCCCCATCTCTTTTCAGCATTTAAAAAATTTATTGAGAATGTAGAGAGTACGATAAGATAAGATACGTTTATTCATCCACAAGGGAAATGTGTCGTTGTTACGGGGATTGCAGTGGAGATGTTTACAAAAATACATAAAGAAAAATACTCATGCATGCAGATACTCACATGTATACATGGACTTGCACATAATGTCTTTTTCTCTCTCTGTCTCTCTCTCACCCACTCAGCCATCCCTTCCCCCAAACAACCCACTCACACACACACACATATATATATTTGTAGGTAAGTCCTTCCCAGCTCTTTTGAACTCATTTTTTTAAATGTAAATAACAAGATTCAAGATTTTTTTTTGGTTTTGGTTTTGGCTCTTAGCTAAAAACATAACTTCAGTGCATAGTGAAGTCTACATCAAATCGTGCAAATCATGGTAACCTTGCAAGGCATTGCATTGTAATAGCCTGTGTTATGTTCCGATAAGAAAATTTTGTCAAGCGCATGGTTTGGGTGCCAGGGAGGAACTGTTTTTTCATATTGTGCATATTTGCTCAAACGGTTTATAAATAGGGAAGCCTTGTGTCTTTACGGTTAAGCCACTATGTGTGTTTTGGTAGAAACGTTAATGTTTCGCAAGATAAGGACAAATTTTGAGTTAATGCATTGTGTATAATGTTGTGGTCGCCCTGTTGTCGTTTTAATGGTGTTAAGAATGGGGATGTTTATATTTTGATATAAGTCCTTTGTGTATATCTGTTTAGGGGTGTTTGCACTAGTTTGCGGTCGGTTTTAACAAAGTTTTGGCAGTTGGGAAGAAGCAAAGACGAATAATGATTGATAAGGGATTGTTTACGCTTGTCTGTCTCTCGCTTTTTCTTTCTTTCTTTCTTTCCTTTTCTTTCTTTCTTTCTTTCTTTCTTTCTTTCTTTCTTTCTTTCTTTCTTTCTTTCACTTTTGTTTTTGACCTTTCCTTTTATGTCACTTTTTTTTACAGTTTTATTTGCCTTTCTTTCCATCATCTGTCTGTATCTCTTTCCGTTTTTCATTTACGTTATTTTTTCTTTATCTCTCTGCTTTTAAGTCTTGTATTTCTTTCCTTCTGGCTTTCAGTAAATTATTATTTTTCCTTCCTTCTACCTTACGCTTTCTTTCTTTCTTTCTTTGTTTCTTTCTCTTTCTTTCTTTCTTTCTTTCTTTCTTTCTTTCTTTCTTTCTTTCTTTCTTTACTTCTCTCTTTCTGTTTGTCCTACTTCCTAGCTGTCTTCCCCATTTTGGGTTTCCATTCTTCCCTGTCTTCTTTCTTTCTTCAATTCCTTCTTTCCTACTTTCTTCTGTTCCATCTCTCATATATCTTCTTCGCCTTTCCTGTACTTCTTCTCTCGTTCTCTGCCTGTCTGTCTGTCTCTGTCTAGCTATTTCTCTCTCTCTCTCTCTCTCTCTCTCTCTCCCTCCCTCTCTCTCTCTCTCTCTGTCTATTTCTTCCGTTCCAACTCCATTCTTTATTCCATCTCGCCACACCGTCCTGCGCTGCTCTAGCCCTCACAGAGCTCAGAACCAATCGCAGCTTTCTTCCAGAGCACAGAGTTCAAAAGGTCATCTACACTACTTCACAGAAAGTTGCTACACGAGACAGTTGCACAAAATGTGCACGAATAAAATGATGTATCAAAGCGAATTGATATCGCCTTGTGTTACTCCACTGGCTAATAATTACATGCAATGTCGCGTCGTTACACATTGCATTATATTACAGTGGGTGCCGCTTAATTGCGACTCCAGAAGGCTATGGAAATACGTCAGGGACTTAACGAAAGGCTCGATTAAACGGCAGTCTTTGCTTGAAGTTTTATAAGGTTGATAGAATAAAATCAAGACTCGTTTTTTGAAAAGTTTACCACCTAATCTTTAGACAAAACACGTGAACATGCGAGTTCCAGCAATGTAAACAAAATATTATTTCTTTTAGACAATAGATAAATGTTACGATTAAGCGAAAATTCGCTAGTAAGTGGAATGCGATAAAGTGAATTCGACTGTATAAGGGGCTACGGTTCATGTATGTTTTAATGAAAAGAGAAAATACCCTTACTGAAGTGCTGTGATAAATATCAAAGTGATTGATAAATGTTTTTTATCCGCACAGGTTGTTANTGCAGCTAGACTACAAAATATATTGAAGACGCGATGCACGTAATTCCAAACTTCAAAGTGAACCACTTAGGACCTACACGCAATTTCAGCACTAAATATTCCAAGTATGTAGATAAGACTTTTATGTTCTGTCTGTCCCTGATAGCGTAAAAGACCGCGATATCGGGAATATTATACATGGCAAAAAGGATAGAGAGTTCAATGAAAAGTGTGCACTTTGTCACTTCTAAGTGTAGCTGGTATAGGATATTGGCGCAGCAGTATCAAAGTGGTGGATGAAGGGGTTTATCTATGTGGGGTTCATTTGAGGGGTGATGATAACATAGTGTAAAACGATTGGGTGCGTATTTTCTAGCTCTGTATAGTATTAAAACCCTCACGGCTCACATGTATGTACCCACAGTCACTTTAGGTAATGAAGTAAGATATGTTTATATAGAAGCATTAAGCATAATAAGATACAGTCGACACCGCTTAATCACAGTCTGGATAATCGCAGCTTCCCAGCTCTGTGTATTAGAATTATAGCCCTCAAGGCTCACATGTATGTACCCACTACAGTTCCTTTGGGTAATGAAAAAAAGATATATTATATAGAGGCATTAAGATATACAGACGACTCCGCTTAAAATCAGTCTGGATAATCGCAGTTTCCCAGCTCTGTGTTGTATTAGAGCCCTTTTGCTTAATCGCAATTCGGATAATCGCAAGTTCGGCCCAGTCATAAACTGTTTCTCATGACAAACTGGTATATTTCTACATAAAAGTCACTGGATAATCGGAGTTTCGTTTAATCGCATGTTCCGGAGGAGTCACGATTGAGCGGTATTGACTGTTACACGAGCTGACTGATTCGTCACTTTACAGAATTAAAAAAAAACAACAAACACTCTCGGGCTCACATACTAACAGTCTCATTAAGTGTTGAGAGAAGGAAGCGGTGAGATGTGAAACGACATAATATTATGTCTGATGTGCTGTTTTATGGAAAACTCCTAAAGACTTAAAATTTATGTATAGTTAAACTTTCGTTATCTAGATGCTGCATCAGTAGCCCTAGGATCTTTTAAGGGAAGGTTGTAAAGGATAGACAAAGAGGTGTAATTTATTGTGTTTGGTGCTGTTTCGATTTCGATCGAACAATGGAGTGGAGTATGGATGTGGTGAGAGAGGACTTGTTTTGTAGCATGACTGTGGAATTGGTGGATGGGACTGAAGAGTTAGAGTGAGGGAGGAGAGGGGTGAAGGGTCCAGGGAAGTGTCCTTCTCTCCCTAAGCGCCCCCCTTCCCCTTGCATTTCTTCATATTCAGGAGTCTTAGCGGATGTCAGAACGGAATGCCGTGGTCGAGATGGATAAAGAAAATAATAATAATGAAAAGCTTGCGCATTAACGATGGGATCTTTCTGGTAGCCACCGTTGCTGCGTCGGTGCTGAATGCATCCCTAGTAACGTACAATATTAATTAGAATTTGAGTGTAATTCTTACGACAGTTAGAGATCCCATCGTTAATGTGCAAGCTCACAAATAATGATAACGATGTGATTTATTGTTTTGGTATCCCAGCTAATGCCCACTAAAGCGACTTCACACGTTCGGTACTCCAGCAGGCCTAAATCAGCCTAAGATTTTTTCAGCTCCCTGGGGACTATACAGAGCCGCTGCCATTTACAGGCACTGATCACTAATATTCTGNCACAGTGCCTTAAACGAAATGTTAATGTGAATTCGCTGCCTGAAGAGCGTTAACGAAGCCAGCTGCAACTAATGCAGAACTGCAGTCTGTGGACTTGAGGAATGTGGCCTCTCAACCAAGATGTGGCTTATCTTTTATATTTCGTTCTCTTACCTTTCATGCTGGCTAATTCTACAGATATACTCTGTTTACAGACGGCTCCGCTTAATTGCAACTTTTGCTTAATAGCATAGCAGTCTTCATTTTTAAATAAAAGAATACTACATTCTCTGTGATAAAGTCGCCTTGTTATCGCATCTTCTTTTAAATGCACCTTCCTCATTGTCTCACCCCCTCCCCCTCCCCCACCACCTTCCCGAAAAGTTGAAAATGTGCGGGAAAGAATTTAAAGGCTTATTTGATAATGATAAAGAATAGGGAGGTTCTGATATTTTTCGCAGTCCGTTTATCTGTCTGTCTGTCTGTCTAGTCTGAGTGTCTCTGTCTGTCCCTTCCCCTCTCTTCCTCTCTGTCTGTCTCCATCTCTCCCTTCTCTCTCTCTCTTTCTCTCTCTCTCTCTCTCTCTCTCTCTCTCTCTCTCTCTCTCTCTCTCTCTCTCTCCAATCCTACCATACATTTGAGAAACGCGACACCTTCAGTGCAATGGTCTGTCCACAACTCCCTTCATCACTCTCTACATCAGATCTTACTTCTAAACTCCAACACCTCATAAAACTCCGGAATGGTGAATTTATCCTAGCAATTCGAATCTGTGAGATTCTGTTGCATATTCATTATAACCCCAGCAACAGCTGTCCTTTTTCAGCAGCCCCAACATTACCACAACCACACGCTAGACTATCTCAAAAATTTCACCCTCAGCCCAAACACAGACAGTTTATATGTTTAAAATGTCTTAGCCTAATCGCTTCTGTCATTGAGGGCTCAAGGTTTATGGCTTTTAACTTTATTCTTACTCGAATTATATATAACGAGCCTTAGGCGGCCCACATCATCCGACCCGAGGGTTGGTGGAGGGAATTTATCCTTGCGAAGGCTTTGGAAAAAGAGAGGGGGAGGGGAGGGAAGGGGGCTGTTAGGGATAGGGCCATTTTATATTCTATTCAATTCACTTCACTTCACTTCACTTCATCTCACTTCACTTCAATTCAGTTCAAAGTTTTCTTAGGCCATAGGCCAACATCATACAGTACAATACAATATTACATGAGTACAATCCACTGCAAAGACGCATACATGTTCCTCAAGCACACTATTGCCACTCGTCTACCACTTTCTCATCTAGCTGACACCCAGTCTTTCGAGAATTAAACTAACACACAAATCATGGAACACAGCGTAGAGGAAACATCGATGCGCTTAAGCGGGATTTACTTTTCTAACTTCTTACAAGACGGGAGTGATGGATTTGATTTTCGGACTGTGTCAGGCGAGAGATGAAGAGGAGAAAGATTAGCATTTAAAATTATCTGTGGGGTGATAGGGATGCAGTTCAATGTATTCGTTTATACGGCTGTACCAAAGTCCTAGTCACTTCGTTCATAACACGATGCCAAATTTTATCTTTGACTGGGTGTTCCGTGTATATTGTTAAGTACATTATGTAGTCTGTATTTATTTGAACTCTTTTTTTTGTAAATTAGGAATGGGTTCGGATATATATTCAACCCACATAATGTGAGCAAAAATGCATTTTTGATTTCTGTCACAATGCCGTCATTGTCAATAACGAAAAGTTTGTCACCTTCATCAGCGTTTGGGAGTTGGCATAATAAGATTATTTGTCCTTGATCGTGAGGCAGCATCCTCTCTCTCACTCTCTCTCTCTCTTCCTCCCTCTCTCTCTCTCTCTCTTCCTCCATCTCTCTCTCTCCCTCTTTGTGTGAGCCAGCTTGCCTGCCAGCCTGCCAGCTTGCCTGCTTCTGTTCCTCCCAATATCACTCATGCCTGATTTGTATCAACCCCAGTTATTCCATCTTTTTAAACGTTGCCTCTCATGCCTCCTCCTCCTCCTGCTTTCCATCTGTCTGCACATCTCTCTGTCTATCCCAGGCTGTCTGTTAGTCTGCTTGTTAACCTACCTTACAGCTTGCCTGCAAATGAAAGAATTTACATCTCTTGCCGAAAATAAAAAAAAAAAACCGACAGAAGGGTGGAGACGAGATGTTACCGCTTTGCTTCCGTATGTCTCTGTTAGTTCACAAAATAAATGAACACGTTCAGTTTCAATTCATGAACGTGAACTTTGTCTTGGCTTGGCCTTTCATCTGACTGGCCAGCTGTTTGTAAAGTAAACCAATGAAATCATGACGTTCCGGTAATATGTCAGTTTGTCTGTTATTGGAGAAAGATAATAAGACAGAACGCGTTTGTAACGTCTATCAAAAAATTTGATCATGATATCTTGTTTTGCTCTTGGAAAGTTTAACGCACGAATCATATCCTATCAGAGGCGTAACCAAGATGCACTTAAGAAGTGGGAGACGTATGGAGGCATATTTAATGTTGATGTTTCAGGGAGGCCACTTGTTATAATGATATATACTACTCGTGGGAGACTCAGAGGGCGAAGATAATATGCTCTATGTATAAGGGGGAGGAGGAGAGGAGGTCCGCACCCCTTCCCTTACTAACATCACTGTCTAATCATCCCCCCCCCCTTCCTCAAACTTCCAATCCCAGGTGTAATGAGCAAAGCTCATTCTCTGGGTATATGATACCAATGAATGGAAACCCTGTCTGATCC
>JAWQUT010000227.1:1139148-1150395 GCA_033807755.1 Ellobium chinense
GAGAGAGAGAGAGAGGAGACAGATCGAGAGAAAGAGAGAGACAAAAGAAGTAGAAGAAATCTAACTGGGGCAAGAAATTGAATTATTGCGTGATTTCCTCCTCTTCCATCATCTTGTTACCCGTGATTAAGTGGACGACTGATCCAAGTTTGAGTTCTTCGCAATGGAGTTGATCCAGGCTTTGAAGAAAAAGGGTCATGACAGAGTCTGTAGTGGCGGGCTGGAGATTTTTAATCAGTCTTTGGTTTGCAAGTTGATCTTATTAATCAGAAAATTAGTGAACTTCGTGACAAAGTGAATATTTTCATGAAAACCACTGGCGTCTGTGTGATGTGCACTGCTGCTGCTTCTCTCTATGAAATGGTCTTCATTCAAGATTCAAGATTCACAAGTATATTTCCATTGTAACACCATTATTTTCAACACTACCATCATCCCCACAACCACCATCATCATGTCTACCGACACAACCGCCTTTAGCACCACCATGACCATCAAGATTCACAGCATAACCACTACAACTATAGCCACAACCGACATCATCATTGCTACCAGCCAACACTGTCACCATCACCACAAACAACATCATCACCACCACCACTACTACTGATCCACCATCATTATCACTTCTAATATAATACCACCATCACTACCACCACAGCCGTCCATCATCTCGACCTTCACCATCACTACTACTATCACTGATGATCACAAACATACCTCGGCCCAAACCCTCTAAACCATCTAACCCTCTCATCACTCACCACCTCTTCCTTCAACCCACCAGGTAATGACCAGGTGCCGGGAGACCCAGTCCAGATCAGATGGAGAGATGATGTTCAAGAGATTCTCCACCGCTGAAGGCATCCAGCCATCCCAGCCCACCACACGGATACAGTCCACCAGAAAGGACGTCATGCTCCTCCTGAACCAGCTGCAAGACTCCAAGGGATTTTTCCAGAGGATAGCTGACGGTCTGTGCCGGGTGCCGGTCATATATGACCAGGAGATGCAGAGTGACCATTGCTGGAACGGCACGACGATAGGCAGGTAGGTGACGGTTATTGTTGTTGTTGTTGTCGTTGTTAGTGTCATTATCGTTGTTGTTGTTGTTGTTGTTGTTGTTCTTATTGCCGTGGTCGCCAATATTGTTATTGTTGTTGTTGTTGTTGTTGTTGTTGTTCTTCTTCTTCTTCTTCTTCTTCTTCTTCTTCTTCTTCTTCTTCTTCTTCTTCTTCTTGTGGTGGTGGTTGCTGTTTTTGTTGCTGTTTTTTTTTATTGGGTGGTGATGATGATGCCATCATTGTTGATGTTGACGTAATTGGTTGTTGTTGTTGCTACAGCTACTTAAGCTGACGTTAGTGGCAGTGGTGATGGTGAAGCTAAGAATATGGTATTGATTGAGTTGGTTGTTGTAGTTATCGTCATCATTGTTTTTGTTGTTGTTGTTGATCTTCTTCTTCTTCTTTTTCTTCAGTACTGTCCTGGTAGTAGCCGTGAATTGAGGTGTTACAGTGTAGGTAGTGGTTGGTTTGATAATGACCATGATTCTGATGGTGATGGTAATGGTGGTGGTGATATGCTGTAGTAGTCGTTCCTCGTCCCCCTAATTGTTATCGGAGCCCTGATGTTAACGCCACCTGTTTCTGTCCTTGCTAACAAATTGACGAGGCGTTATATGACAGTAGATAATTAGAATGTCTGTTACGGGGACGATTCAGAGCATGTGTGTGAATCTAAAACATAAACAAGAGCGATACAGAATGGTATAGAACAGAGGTTCTCAGCATTTCTTGATCGTCATACTCTATGAGACCGCCATGCAATGAGGACTACCCGTCTTAAGTCACTAGGTCTTGGTCAAGTAAAGTAAATTCAGTAAGTACATCAAGTCGTATGCTTGTTGATGTATGAAGCTCCTCTTGTACCGCCTGAAATTTGTGTCGGACATATTAATTTAGGGATGCGCATGCCCCAAGCTGGGAACCTTTGATCTTGACAGAAAAAGAAAAAAGAAGCAGAGAATCTGTGGGGGAGGCGTTTTGGATGTGAGTGCTAAATCAAGTTGACGTTAAATCACAGAGGCATTCTAGCCATGCAAATCCGTCACCTCCATTACGCCAACGCCTTGACTAATAATCACATGCAACAAATTTATGAGGTCTTCCACACCATCTTGACATAAGCCTCTGACACCACCGCCTCGCACCCCGTGTATATCCGTCTCCCTGATATAAGTTTAAAAAATTCGGAAATGACAGGCTTGAAGTTATCAAGGTTTCAAGTCTAAGAGAAAGAATCCCTCATTTGAAACTGGTATCCCATCCAATGTTTCTTGCGGTGACGCAGATTTGTTGCTTCTGAATCTGTTCTGACATCTTGCCAAAGTAAACTGGTGTTTCTTTAATTTTTTTTCCGCCTGATGGTGGTGATGATGGTGGTCATGATGATGGTTTTCAGTTTGTATTTAGCCTGATGAGGGATCAGTTTTAGATCTGAAAAGTCATATTCTTTAATTATACCACTGTAACCTGTGCATTTTAAATAGTAAAGTAAATTTCTCAATTCTTCGCTGGTATTGACAGAACTGTTCCTTTTTTTTTTTTTCAAAACATGTTTTTAAAATTTGTGGTGGTGGTGGAATGGGGAGAAGGTTTTAGTTTTCGTGGCGTTGATAAAAGTTCTCTGCATGCAGGCCTGTAACCCTTCTCCCAATCTTCCCATCCCTTCCTCCGTTCCCCAGACATGCGCATAAATGTTTTTTGCCCCCGTCCACATCCAACCCAGTTCCCATGACTGATACGTTGTTACTGCATGTGCGTTTGGACACTTCCTCTCTCTCTCTCTCTCTCTCTCTCTCTCTCTCTCTCTCTCTCTCTTTCTCTCTTTTTCTCAGGGGGTCGGGATGGTGGAATAACAAAAGAGTGAGATGTTGTTCCTAAGCCTAGATGAAATTTTCGAGACTTCAAAAGAATATTCATATTGTCAAAGAAAACCATTGTGTTTTTGCTTTAAGATGCATAACATTAACGAACAGTTTTAACGACCTGTACGGAAACTTGATCTCCAGGGCAGGAGAATTTTATTTACTGCCTGTCTTGTGTGAAATTTGGATGAAATTGGAGTAATTTGACGCTTTCAGTGTCAGCGCAAATATCCAGTAGCCTCCGTTTCAGTGATGCCAACTGCAGCGACCCACCCAGGAACGAGAATTGTAAATCTCTTTTTAATGAAAATTCCAGAGAATAAATCAAAAAGCGATGTTTTGATTGCAAATTCCGAAGCGGAGCGGAGTTTGGAGAAACTTGTGGGGAAGGTTAGGTTTGGGTGACCCCTCTTGCCTAGAGGGTGGGAACTCGGGAGACAGATATTAGGCGTGAAAGGGAATCTGTGGATTTGCATTGCGAAAGTCGGTGTGTGATGAATCTGATATCGGCCTACGTCATCGATAAGGTTAACGTGGGGGAAAGTCATAGGTCAGAGTACAAAGAGTGTCCGTGGATGATGCTTGAAGATGAGGGTCAGTGCTGCTTATCCTTATTTAATGTCATAATCATAAGCAAGTCGCCTGTCTCATTTGAGTAAGTTTGTCAGGTGAGGGAAAGAACTTTAATAGACAATACAAGAAAATAATGCCAAGCTTAAGCTGTTTTATTAATCAGTGACATTGTGATTTACATAGTCTGTGAAATTTGATTAATATATCGGGTTGTAGCAGGCACAAAGGTAGCCTAGTTTACAAACTGTCTGTCTCTTAGGTAGGCAGTCTGTCTGCGACAGTGACGATAAGTGAAGAAAGATGTTGGTTAAAGTACCAAGCTGGTCTTAAATGCTTTGAGGCCAGCAGTACTGACTGTACACAACACTAAAAGAGTAAGAAAGCGACTACTTGAGACTATAGGATTCTAGATACATCACACTGAAATCAGTCACAGTTCGAGAGGAAAGCGAGGGAGAAATGAGAATTGATTTGTCAGTGAAAAACAGAATGTTCAGCTCATGCTCTGTGAGCTTAAAGTAGGTTTCGGAGGAGGGAACAAGATATGGTGATTGGTCTACATTTGATAGTGCGGTATCTTTAAAAAGATGTTTTGTCCAGCAGAAGAGAAAGGGATGGAGAAAAGATGAAAGCGCTAAGTGTAGAGAATGTGCAGAAATAGGAAGAGATTTTGAAATCGTTACATAAGATATGGAGACGTTTTCGACAGCCTAAAGCCGAGATTATAAATATTGTGTGTGGGGAGAGGAGGGAAGCGGAGGAAAAATTCCACAGTACAAAACAATCAACTTTGGAAGAGTCCACAAGTAAGACATGAGCACGCGCGGGGCAAACTTAGTTTGAACCTAGACGACAGACGGGGTGAAATAGTGCAAGGGGATGAACCCAGACACTAACAGGGAGAGTTCCCTTTCTTGAAAAGAGCTCTTGTCTTCATTGAACGCAATCAAACAGGCGTACTAAAGAAAGTTCGATATATGGTCGCACAGGCCAGACGTGAATGCTGTTAAGAAATAAATAAAGGTGGAATCACGAGATATGTACGGAACGTTCGCACGTGTGATCAAAAGTAATATTAAGATTGTTGAATCCAGAACGCTTAAAGTATTGAAACAGTCATTCGACCTGTTATTAAACTCATTCTAAATTTAATTCCACCTTTTCTGAGACTCATTCTAGCGCCAACATAAGAGTTTTTGAAACTCAACATAAAGATTATACAGAATCAGCGATAAAAGGCATTCAGACACAACACAAAAGTAGATAGATCTACATGGCCCATAGTTCCACTGTGTTCCGGCAGGCGGCCATTTTATAACAAAACCCTTATTCAGGACTTAATGTGTTTCGGGGAGAACAGAAAGTGTCAAAGCCCAGATTGGCTGAGAAGATATACAGCGCCATTCACAACTGTTCACGGCTCTTGATTGAATGCCTTAGCAATAACCTTAGACGTTGAGACAAGTGCCTCAATGAATTTTATGCGCGGAGAAAATTTTCCCATACAAATATGTCTAGCTATGCGTCTCGGTGCCAGCTGGAAAACAAAATCGCATGTCCTAAGCAATGCCTACGTCGAGATACGATTGTGTTTGCTGAATTGTCTGTATGGCGAAAATCTCCGTACAAATAGGTCTAGCTATGCGTTTCAGTGTCATTTGAAAAATATCATATGTGAGGCATTGCCTGACTGGAGATACGACACTGTTCTGAAAAGGTTCTGCTAACTGTGTCCTTTACAAATCTGCTATCTGCAAAAGAGTCCTATGTTCTACATATTACTTAAATAGTGATACGACAGTGTTTGGATAGAAAACTGCCGAGTCTTTTACGACCTTGGGTTGCTAAGTAGCGCGGATTTGGTACTCTTCTTTCTTAGGTAGTGAATGACATGTTTCCGGCGTCCTTTTGCTCGTATAGTTCGTCGAGGTGTCTGAGCCCAGAGTCATTATTTGACTGTTATTGAATGTACTTCAAGTGGCACAAAAGGCTATCGCGAGATCTAGTCTGGAACTGTTGTCTAGGGCTGGCTTTTGTTCGAGCTAACATAACGGTTTGGTTGTTGTCACCGGTGGCACTTCGGTTACAGTAAAATCAAAGTTTCTATTGTAACGAACGTATTTTTGAGGCTTTGTAAGAGACATGGTTATTCTGTTATAACGAAGACTCTTCAGAGTTTCTGGTTTGGCTGACATAAACATTATTATTGTACATTATGCAGTGTATAGAGTTTCTGCTGTGATCAGTGTACAGTTTCTTTTGTAGCGACCGATAAAGTATCTGCAACAGCGAACTTCATGGTTCCTGTTGTAAGGGGAATATTGGGTATAATCAAGTTTAGTCTTAACTTTTCTTTGATGAAGTAACAATTTAGTCTGCAAGTAAATTAGTCTGCAAGGACTTAAGGCCACATGTACATTTATTTAGTCTACGAGCAGTGGATTTTGGTCTAATTTAAACTTCCTGTTAAGAACGACAGTTGATTGGAAATAAATCACAAAACAAGGTTAAGGCTGTTTAAACCTTTGAGCCCCGATACCCCTAATTGATCGGTCCAGAATTGTGTTTGCGCTCTGTACCGAGTTATGGGAAATCCGGCAGATCGTCATGATGAAAATACCCGGTTTACCTACTGTAAATCGTTGGTGTTGTTATATGACTCTGTATTCCACAAACTGGGGTCAAATGCAAATTTTTGTATCACGTTGTTTCGAATTTTTGAATGGTTCTGATGACAGTATTCGAATTTATGTACCTGCTCAGAAAAGCATGCTTATTATATAATTATTAGGTTATGAGGGTTGGNGGGGGGGGGGGGGGGAAGAGGGGGGAATCCAGGGCGCTACACCGCGGAAGGCCAGTAATGACTTTGTTATGTATTTCGTTTGTCGTAACAATATGTTTGATTTGTATTTTTCTTTGTGATTGTATTACAAATGAGATTTTTACATATGACATTGTAAACCAATTTACAGGGTAAATAAAATTCGAGTTTTGTTGGTTTTGTTTTGTTTTGTTTTGTTTTTTGGCAAAAACGATAGCACGTGATGCCCTTTTTTTCTCTCCGAATTTCTTTCTTGTGGAAATCGATGCTGTGCGTCACCACCGCCAAGATTTGGGGGGGAAAAAACACCAGAAAAGTAGAATTCAGACCTCTTTCCATGTACCCACCATAGGAATCTACATCGCAGACAGTCCTCTCTTCGACGTAGCATAGCTTTTTCACTAAGCTCTTCATTGCTTTTTTAAGACCATGCCAGCTGTAGAAATGAAATCAATGGAAATGAATTGATTTGAAGAAAAAAAAGACGGGGCGGGCACGGTACAGATAAGCATATGATAATTAGGAATCAGTTCATGTTTGTTAATATATGACGGATTTTTGGCACGTGTCGCTTTGACGCTTTGAACAGTGTTAAAAGTCTGTTACGTCGCGACGACTCTATTATGAACTGCTCTATACCCTTGATCTATTGAGTATTTTACTCTTTGAAATAGACGTAATAACAGTAACGTTTGTCTGTAGGTGTCTCATTGAAATTTGTTGACAGCCCCTTTCCATTCCGTTACGTTAGATAGGTTCCGTTCAGTTACGTTACAACTGCGCCGTTATAAATATCATATTATTACCTAAATCTATTGAAAACTTTACATATTGAAATAGGACATAATTTTAAAAGGCTTGGGATATTGAGGGCCGTCACTGCCAGACTAGGAACCCTTTATGTAAGAGTTTTTTTCGGCACGTGTCCATTGAAAGGGTATTCACAGACCGTTACTATATAATGGCACCGTTATAACTTTATTTACAGCCATATTATTGTATAGAGTATTTTATCCGTAAAATAGGCCAACGTTCTAGAAGGTTGATAGCACAGAAGACCCGTCTGTGCTTTACTGTAAAGCATTCACCACTGCTGTATGGTCTGTAGTTAGTGACGGCCCCGAAGTTTCTTGAGACTTTGCCAAAACCTGAGTAGACTAATAGCCTGTGCTATAATGTTACATAATTTTCATTCAAAGCGATGATTATGACAAGACATTATTATTATTATTATAACAAAACACTGCAACTGTGATAGTAAGACGCTTATGTGTTATGTTTTATTTGAACCATAACAATTGGGGGGACAGCGTGAGTCGAAATCAGAAACTGAAGACTGTCAAGTCTAAGGTTTGTGTGTTTGACTCTTGGGCCGGGCTTGGGGAAGACACTTAACCTCCTTTACTCGACTCAGGTATAAATGTGCCTGGCGTTAGAGCAGGGTAGACCACGGTGTTGCACTGCGGGCGAGCAGCAGTGACTTTGTTATGAATTTCATTTGTAATATTTACATGTATGATTTTGTTGTCCTGTGTGTTTGTATTATGAATGACATGTATAACATTGTTTGACATTGTAAATCAGTTTCCCTGCAGGGTAAATGGACGTTGCATTTTCATTTTCATATGAACAAAGAGCAAAATTCAAAATTCAACCACAAGCCTTTTCATTGGGGACTCTAAGTAGAAGGTAGCCGTTCATGGCTTTTCATACGAGGTTCCAAATAGAGGTTAGTCGCTATGTTCTCAACGGAAACGACGCAATTATTGGCAAAACCTCACGACAACTGAATATCCTGAAAGTAGTCTGGCGACACGAGACTGAACACAGAACGGGCAATTTCATTAAGACTGACTAATGATACGTAAAACTTCACGTCAGGCAAATGCGAGAGCGGAAAGGAAGACCACAGAGAAATTCCGAAAGGATCAATGAAGGATCGATAAACAGTGATTGGGGCGGTGATTGAATCAAAGGAGCGATCCAGCGCGAAAGAGGTTCTAGGATGGTGTCTGTGTAATGATCGTGTATCGTAAAGAGAACCTATATCCGGGTTAATTTAGATCATTCAGTGGTTAACGGCATTGCGTCGGCTATTTTTGGACGTGAAAATCCTTAGTCTTTGTCCAGAGATTATGCAAGAAAGGTCATTAACATGGGGTCATTTGACTTTAGTAGAGCTCAAGGCTTTGTCTAGAGATTGTTCCAGAAAAGCTCTGAAGACGTCCACTGATTTTAAATCACTAGTCTTTTGGTTAGAGATTATACGATAAAATGTATTTAGTGACGTCATCAAACGCAAGCATTAAAGGCTTGGTTGGTTTTCAAGAATTGTTTCTTTCAAGGGGAGGGATGTAGGTTTTGTAAGTGAATAAAATCACTTACAAAGATTCACAGTAAAAACACACACTACAGAACCATTATGGTATAGTTATAATTGATAGGGCGTACTGACGAGGACCTCATTAGCTGTGGTCTGGGCTTATTCCTAATAAACTTGATAAACTTGTTAAACTTGTTACTTCAAATCTCATGAACTCGGGGGGAAGGGGGGGGGGAAGAACAAAAAAGGCTGAGTTTAAGTAAGGGAAATCGTCACATGTTTACATGGCCTCTTATAATTATCTGATTAAAAGCAGATACCACACCCAGAAAAAGAAAAGATTACTTAATTCAAAATTTAATAACTTCACAGTCATTCCAAAGTTATGCTATCGAGATTTGGGGCACACATTGATAGATGGGTAACAATATTTGAGAGTTTGCGCATTACAGATGGGATTTCTTATTGTAAGAATTACATATGTGCAACCTCAGTAGCGGTCAACATGCAGAGTTACTGTTATTCTTACGATGGTAACAGATCCCATAGTTAATGCGCAAGCGCTCGATTGTATGTTAAAGCTGGCAATTTCAAATTTCTAGCTCTTGATCCCATAGTTATGTCACAGTTGAAAAACACAAAATATATGTCTAGCAACAGCACGCCAGGTGTGCATGTGCCACAATGGTCCTAACACGTCATTAATTGTCGACATGTTTTTTGTTAAATTATGGCGAAAATATGACATTAAAGTCGGTGAAACTTGCAGCTTTTATATCTGTCTCTTAACGTGCTCAAAATTTTCTTTCTGTGTCTTAGCAAACTCTTGAAAGTTATTGGACTTCGAATGTGGTGAAAGTTTTTGGTGGGCTATTCTGTGAATCGTAGAAAGATGAATGGATCTGTTTTCACCGCGGGCCTGGGGGCAGTAGCCCCCACTACCATCATGATTCATACACCTCTGTGTAAATATAATGCAAAGGGGGAAGTGTGGGGAGTGGGTGACAAATACTCGGTAAGGGCAGGTAAACTATGAAAGTGCGCGTGGAAGGGACATTATAGTCATGACTCCAGGTCAGATGAACCATAAAAACAACGTAGCGAGCCAAGGGAGGAAGACCTTGAATGATGGATTTGCATATTATACGTCTGTGGGAGGATAGACGAGGGCTAAACGCAGAATACGAGTGGGAACATAGCGAGGGCTAAAAACAGAAGGCGAGTGGGAACACAGTGAAAGTTTTGAGGGTTCGGAAATTATTCACATGGTGCTGATGAGAATGAAGAAATGGAAAAGATCGTTTTTTGTGAAAGCAGAGGAGACGAATACATGTTGAACGAGATCGAGCAAGTCATCGTGTCGGGTCTTCGCTCAAGAGTCTTTTTGTCTTGAGTTGTACCTCTGGCATCATGGCGAACAAAATGGCACATTTATCTTTTTCTTCACATTTTTTTTTCGTTCTAGCTCTGTTATTTGATTCCGGGTAATAGAGGGAGACGAAGAGATGATAAATGAAAGCATTATATCAGGAAGCTTGAGTACTCTGAGGTCAAAAAGTGTCTGTTGGACTTTGATGTGGCACCGTATTGTTCCATACATACATACATACGCCCATGTTTCGAAGTGGAGAAAGTTTACACGTAATGAACTTTCGTTATTAAAGGTATCTGAAACAGCCTATCATTCTGAAAAAAATAGACAAGTAAACCTTACATATAGTATTATTTGTGAGATACGATATTTTATGTCAACACAGATTCTATTATTCTGGCCATTGACACGAAGATCTTTGCACATCGCAGCTGGGTTGAGAGTGAAAAGATATTTTAGAACTGACATTATCTGGGAAGGGCTGGCATAGATCTATGGCTTCAGGCCACGATTGCATCAGTGAGTATTTATATGCCCAAACTTTCTGCAGCGCAAGTCTTAACATTTTCACTCATGATTTGCCAGAAATGACCTACTTTAAATTTTTAAGAGTTTTGTTTTTGTTTTTGTTTTTCAGTCTTAAAGAAGAAACATTGATTGCTGAGAGTGAAACTGCACTAGAATTTCGAGCAAAAATATGAAATCCGAGACGACCCTCATTTCATCGTGCACGAGCGTTATACTTGTCGAGGGTTGCCGAGATTAATTCGCGAATTCCATTTTTCAGTCAAATTTTGCTGGACTTTTTTTTTAACAAGGAGATAGTCAGGCATCTTTTGCTGTCTTTGTGTTGTTTGTGAAGAGGGAGAGAAAAGAAGAAAGTGAGAGCATTTGGAAGCTGTTGAAAACGGAAGTGGATAGCAATGGAGTTGTGAACGATGGCACGATATAATATATAGTCTAGTAATAGAAATACTGATGTGCGACAGATAATCATATGAAATGAGGTGCTAAGGAATAATTTTGTTATTGTTATTCAGATTTATACCTATCTCCAGTATTGGCATATGCCTAGAATAAATCAAACTGAAACAGTATTGTCTTTGAGCGTTTTTGAGATAGACATCACGAACAAAGCGAGTGCATAATTCGGTCGCGGATTCCATGGAAGTCGCCAAGACTGTTACTAGGGCAGCACAGCTACATATCAGTAGATGGGTTGATAAATT
>JAWQUT010000227.1:1152414-1184141 GCA_033807755.1 Ellobium chinense
GGTGAATGGTCACTCCCTTATACTATCTCACTCTTACTAGTAGGAAGAAGCTATTCATATCTAAGGGAAGGTGAGGGAAGGCAAGTAATATCCCTATCTTAACGAGAAGTTCAGAACCGCCTCTGTGTGTGTTTGTATGTGTTTGTGAGTTAGTGCGAACGATGTGTACAAGTTGACCATGTAGAATGTTTGATGTACTCTTGGATAGGATTTTTTTTTCTCCCTTTGTGAGCTCACCGTGCTAGATTCAAGGCCAGGCGGCTCAGAAATGGGTGTGGCTTTTACTGTCCACTTTTTTCCCGGAAAAGTTGAGTGCAGTGCGAACTTTCTAACTCGAACCTCATGAACTCGAAAAACCTGCTTAATTTTATTTATGCTCTTCTTCTTCTTCTTCTTCTTTTTCTTCTTCTTCTACTACTTCTTCTTCCTCCTTCTCTTCCTCCTCCTCATCTTCTTCTGCTTCTTCTTTTTCCTTCTCTTCTTCGTCAACTTCCTCTTCTTCTTCTTTTTTTTTCTTCTTCTTCTTCCTCCTCTTACTCCTCCTACTTCTTCTTTTTTCTTCTTCTTCTTCTTCTTTTTCTTCGTCTTCTTCTTCTTCTCCTTGGTCTTCTTCTTCTTCTTCTTCTGTCATGCTTTTAAGTCTTTTCTGTTTATGAATTTGACCGATCCTATGCAGATCCAAGAGGGTCCGCCACAGCTTCTTGATACTGATATCCGGTGCCTCTGGCCAAATCTCCTCTCGGAGAGTCTGATAATCCGGGCAGGTCTGCAGGACAATCAGGGATGTCTGTTGCTCTTGACGGCAGATACATCCGGGCCTCTGTGCCCTGCTCATGCGGTGAAGGTGGGCTCTGACTATACAGTGCCCTGTCCTCAGTCTGAAGATGATCCTCTGGCAATTCGTGGGAGTTTTTGCAGGAGGTCTCTCGTGAACAGACGTCCATTCTCTTTATTTCTGTCTCCACTTTGAATCAGTAGTGTCTCTATCTGGATTTGCACACGAATATTGACAGACCACACAATCTGGAAATGATAGGCTGATCCTCTTGAAATTAGCGACGGGTTTCCTACTGTATTTTATCACTTCACTAACAAATCTCAGTCTTTGCAAACCGTGGTATAAACATACTCACAAATAATATGTACTCATGAAACGGTACACGAAACTCATGCACTCAAGGAGTTGAGAATACCAGTGAGTGACTTGACCTGGCGAGGTGATGATAATGTGAAATCATGTGAGCGGGCATCGGCCTGGATACTAAATATAAAACTAAAATCCTCAGTATTAGAAGCCGTGCTCCTTTTTTATTGTACTCACCTAGGCATGGGCGTACGCTTATAGATACAGACAGACGGACACACACACAACACACCCACCGACACACGCATCACGCACTTACACACATACACTCTCTCTTTCCCCCTCCCCCTCCCTCCCCCCTCCCTCTCTCTCTCTCTCTCTGTCTTTAAAAAATATCATAATTTGTTCCCTAATGACGTGATAGTGATCTTGTCCGTAATGCACCGCTCGTGACCGAGCATTGCGTGCCCTCCCACGAGCCGTCGATGCTCGCCTTGCAAAGTGCACTGGACGGTACAGATGTACATCAAGGGCCATAATCATAATGAATTAGCTGACATGAAGAGAGAGATGGCCAGGCACCAAGGGGGGGACTTTTTTTATGTTGTTGTTAATGAGGCGGAAACGGATTGTTGCATTATATTGCTTTGGAGAGCGTCCAAGTGCAGTCGAGTCCGGTTATAGCAACTCTTGGGGAACAGTGCAGAAGTTGCGGTTAACAGGAGTCGCGGTTATATTATTGTCAGTTATTATTAAAACATTCAAAGCGCATAAGTGCAGTTGATTCCACAAAATAACAACTCCTGGGCAACATTGCAGAAGTGTCTGTTAATAGGAGTCGCGGTTATCCACTGACTGTTAGTATTTATTATCAAAACATTCTTTACGCTGAAATTAAATATGTCTTGATTAAACGAACATTGTGAATAACCACGGGCGTCGTATATATATCAAAATAACTAAGTAGGTACAAATCTCCAGCAGTGCAGTGGCGTGTTGGCTCCATCGAGTGAAACGAGCTGGCTTGAGGAACGAGGGAAGGCGAGGGAGGGGGGAAAGCGAGGGGAAATGAGGACGATATAAATGTGTTGGATGAGATCCAACCTCAAGAGGATGGACAGCTGTTGCGTCCATTAGCGACATATTTAACAATCTGAATTGAGAAGGAAAGAAGTGCATGTAGTTGTCAGATAAATGAGTGAGTCAGGCACGGTTACCGTACCTAGATGAACTCAAAAAGATTCACAGCATTGGGGTCCTCACGTCGTTTGCTTTTACAACGTTTTTAATTTCTTCAGGTGTTGATTTAAAAATGTAATGTTTTGGAATAGACGGTGTTAAGACTTCCACTCCCAGATCAGCTTTCCTTCTATATGGCACGTACCATGGAAAGCAAGTGAAATGTGTCGTCTTTTGTGTGTATGTATGATGCCCATGGAACTAGTAGCCTCTTCGGACGCTGTGGGACGCTCCCCATCTTCTGTTCTGTTCCAGCTTAGTAGCCAATGGCCGAGCTCATTGTGATGTGCAAAAGACAGCTTCCCAGTTTCCCAGTTTTTCTTGTCTAATGCTCTACTTCCTATATCCACCCGACCTGCCTCTTACAACCTGACCCACTCTTCTGGCTCCTTTCCACGTAGAAGCGTGTCCCTGTTTGCAGTGCTGTGATTTACTTTTGATTTACCTTTCCGAATCAGTCAGTGAGGGCAAACAGTCCCCATATTTGCTATGGTCTGATGTGTTGTTGTTTTTACCCCAGACTTTCGATCTACAGACTTCGGTGTGCGTGAAGTTTTCCTTTCGAGACATGCCGTTTCATATCTCGTTCCTCACTGCGGATACTTATGGTATCCCCCCGAAGACATCTTAGACAGTGAGTTTGTGCCTTAAGATATCTTTTGTCATTTCTACACCACTAATGTTTTGGTTGTTGTTTTTTTTTTTTTGCCAGGTCAAGTATCTGTCANGGGGGTGTTCCTGTGGTTACCTCAGTGCGTTAACTTAAAATGTAAGGATTATGCATACGGCCACAAGAAGCTTGAACCGACTTCTCCGAAAAAAAGGCTGAAAAGCGCTTCCCACATGGCTAAACTAGACCAGCCAGAGCCTTCACGTGGCTTAAATACGTCAGGGGCGTACACATTGTATTTACCTTGCGAATCTGTTTTCCACGTACAGCGTTCTTTTACTAATAACTTTAAGCATTACTCAACCATTCACGGTTTCGAGCCTCACTCATAGGCCATAGCAAATACGAGACTGTTTGTCCAAGCTGACTGATTCGGAAAGGTTATTTAGCCCAGTTCATTGCGAGGTTGTAAAGATAGGTGTGAAACTTCAGCAGGTGGTCTTCAAAAAAATGTGAGACGTTGAGGGTTTTTTTGGTCTTAAGAAAGTGTGACAGGAAGAGGGGAATTAACTCCTCCGACAGCTGAGTATTATGTCACGGGAAGTAACCCAGACTAAGAGTACTCGGCCCCTGTCGTCCGCCACTTATTTGTTGTTAACTAAGAATGTCATTTAGGAAGATGGAGAAGGAAGGTGAGTGGCAAGAGAGGCGAAACAGGTGTTAAAAAGGCAGGAAGGTGTTTTTTTGTTTTGTTTTGTTGTGTTGTGTTGTGTTTTGTTTTTGTATAGCCTTTAGATTCTGATGGAGAGAGGAAGAAGAGAGATAGAACAAAAGTCAGAGACAGAGACAGACAAACTGTATTTTATGGGAGGTTTGGATGACTTGCAGAAGAAGAAGAGTTTGGGGATTGTTTTGACGAAAGGATTAGGTACTAACTACTTTGTCCACCCCACAAAATTGTTTTTAAAAATCACAGGAGGAGCAAAAACTGCTCCAGGTTTTTACCCGTTCGACATTCTCTGAAGGTCGAAGATCGATTGTGACCCGGAAGTTTTATGTTCTCACACCTATGGTCTAGTGCAGCTATTGAGTGTGCGTGTCGAAAGTTACTAAGGATGCATTCAGCACCAGTGCATCAATATAATCACTACGATGGTAAGAGATCCTATCGATAATGCGCAAGCTATCACAAAATGTCAAGGTTCATAGTGTGCGTTCAGGATTGTTGGAAGGAAAGGTGAGTGTCTCTATAAAAAAAAAGATAATATCTAGAGAAAGTATCTAGAACAAAATCTCAGAATAATTTTTACGTAGATAAGAGATCCCATTGTTAATGCGCAAATTCTTACATAATGTCATGCGCATGGCTTATAATCTGCGTTCGGGATTGTTGGAAGGAAAGGTGAGTGTCTCTTTTAAAAGAAGATAATATCTAGGGGTTTTGGCTGATTTTACCTGCAGTCGCAATCAGCATGAGAATTCCCTAATTAAGTTTACGATCTATCTTGAAATGTTTGTTCGTGGCGTAAGAATATCCAGAAATAGTCCCGGCGTTATCACAAGACTGGAATTTCAAGTGGAATTGCACGTTCATGTCATTCGTGCGATAATAAACTTTCAATGGAGCAGTTGTCTGCTCTTGTCGGTTTAATATTATTTGACGGAAATTAGAACTGCTTTCTCGTCCTGTTGGTTTGTGGGTGTTCTCTTCCAGACCCTTCTGAGAAATACAGTAAGTAAGAACTAGATGTAGATTAGACTTGTTCGTATTAGAAATAATTAGACGAATAGAGCGCGTTAATGAGATAAAAGTTCACATTTATTATTGCTCCCTTTGTACTGAGTCCCTGACGATATTTGTTTACGTTTGTGAATTCACCTTTCCGAACAGCTAAACACAGCTTTTGACGTGGCTAAACTAGGCCAGCCGAGATTCACTTTATCACAGCTGTATTTTCCAAGCTCAAAGCTGATTTGCCAGTAACTACGTACAATATTAGCTTGATGCAGTGCTTCACACTTTGAAGCCTCACAGTTAGGCCAGCGCAAATACGGAATTGCATGTCCTAGCTGGCTGGTTCAAAAAGAGGTGAATTGAGAGTACTTTGCTCTTCGTCGTTTATGCTTATATTGTCCACATTGCTTCTCTCCTTCTCTCCTCTCCCAAACAAAGCCACCATCTTGGTTCTTCCCGCATGAGTTTTCTGTTTGCTCATTTATCGTCGATGAAAATCGCAAACCATGTATGTCGCCGAGAGAGGAGAAAAAAATAATTTTGTAGATCATGTTTTACAACCATCAAATGGAGATCAAGGCAGTTGGAATACATGATAGAACAAAGCTGTTACCGTGATCAAAGCAAAACAGAGCAATTGATGTAACTCAGACTTCCACGTGTGGAACTGTGAAGCACAGAAGACATGCACGGTTTGCAGAGTATCAGACTTGCCCTGTTTGTTCTTCACCCTCGAGTTGGTCACGTGACAGATTCAAGAGTTTTTATTGAACTCTTTAGTACATGCTTTGAGTGGCATATGAAAGGAAAGAAACACTTGCTTTTGGTATCCCCAGAAAAAAAAACAAACTCAAAATTATCGGAACTTGCATTGTTCGCGATTTTTACTGATGATATTCTGATGACTAAATGGCTAGCATAATGACGTCACTATTTTGTTGTTGTTGTTGTTGCGTGAAGGATGAAGGAAGAAACTGGAGGACATGAATGAAGATGTGTGCCCGATATCTCATAATTGTGTAATGTATTATGTAAATTGAATGCTTTTGGCCTAGTGCCTATAATAAACTGAACTGAACGGAACTGAACTGTTGTTTTGTTGTTATTGTTGTTGTTGTTGTTGTTGTTGTTGTTGTTGTTGTTGTTGTTGTTGTTGTTGATCGTCATATTGCTGGGACTAGACATCAGTCTGTTCGAGCAGTTATGAAATATGCGCCGGAAGAAACAGCTGAAGTTTACCCTTGACAGTTTTTCATTTGTTTTTCTTTTTACTAACGTTCGACCTTATCAGTGATCTAGCACTGTCCATTTTTTTTTTGTTCTGTCGGGTGTTCACTAGATATGTCAGTGTGAGATGATTGGGCAATAACTCGTAAATAATTCAGGACTTGATTTGTCTCGTCCAAAGGTGGCAGAATATTTATGTTCGAAGTGAGCAGTGATATTGTTATGTTTCATTGGTATGTGTAGTGTTGGGATGGATGGATGGATGGATGGATGGATGGATGGATGGATGGATGGATGGGTGGATGGAAAATGTAGATACGTTGAGGAACGGATGAGTTGAGGTATGAATGAACAATAAGCTCTTCGAAACTCTATTAAGTGCTATATTTTTCCGGCATTTTTGTTTCCATACCTGGAAATCCTGCGTCTAAAGCCGCGATTTCATCTTTCATTTAAAACTGCACGGACATGGAGTGCGAACAAACTCTTCGGAATCTGAATTATTCTGTTTGTGTGATTTTGGGAGGTTGTGCAGGGGGAGGAGGTAGAGATGGAGAGAGAGGGGGGGNGGGGGGGGGGCAATAAACTCCAGAAACGAATTGAAGTGAGTGAATCATTGTTGTCCCTAATCAAATAAGATGCAAATCAGCATCTCGTGAACCTGTAACATTATATAGGTCGAGGGCGAGAGAAATGCTGGGCGTCTCGTGGTACGAGGGCAGAAAGTCATTGCCACAGAGTTGTGAGACGAATTGAAATTTGATTAAAAGGTCCCAGTTGAGGATTTTTTATCATTCACGAGAGCAGGTTGATCCTTGGCTCTGCAGCCAAGTGGAAGCTTGTATGTATTTAACCAGCGTAATTTATTTTGTATAGTCGTCGAGGTTTTTGGGGGTTTTTTTGTGTGCTCTTCTTCTTCTTGCAGCGTCGTTAACGACGTTCTTCCACCCCTTTTCTCCCCTTCCTCTATTCCCTGTTCTTCATTGGTGTCACTGTGCGATCACGTATTCCTCAGTGTTTAATTAACACTCTGTTACTTCTTATCCTAGTGTCTGATGTTTAACGTACGTAACTTTGTCATGAAATAAAGAACGATATCTTAAAATTTCCCTTTATCATCATGAGAGCTTTTGTGATAATAAGCATTAGTGTAATGGTAATAGAAGTCTAGCTTACGTCAAACTAAAGTATCATATTTTTATTAGAATATCCAGATCTAATGCTCAAATTTGTTTTGTTTAAAGGAAAGAAGGATTTTTTTTTGTTGCTAAAAACGTAAAGTTGCATCGTATTGTTTGTTCATCTGTCACAACAACAAAAGCTTTGGAAAACCAATAGATCTATAGATATATTGCGATCATTCTGAATCTTTCTGAACCGCATTCAATTGTTATCTCCTCTGTCTGTTACTTTTCCAACCTGCCCTTCCCCACCACCCATTCAAACATAGATTTGTTTATGTCTTACTGTAAGACCCAAATTGATATCGCATTATCTAACCATTTTTGTTAAAGTTAACCGTTTTCGCCAGACTAATTTTATCACTATATTTTCTTATCTTACTATAAGATCTCAAAATCCCTGTAGACTTTCAGACTTTCAGTTGTTTTGGTGTTTTTTTTTTCAATATGCCACATTCAAAGACCTCGAAACAGTCGATAGAACTAGATCTAAGCCCTCGAAGATCAGATAGAATCAGATTCCTTCATTACTGTCAACAGCTATGAACTCCCGCGCTAGTGCTTGGAACTATTTTGAAATAGTTTTACTGTTATCAGTATTAACTCACTGGCACCAGTCAGATTAATCATTCTCCATAACTCGTGCTGTCAAACTGCTTAAAAACACGGTGTCTTTACACTCATCCAAAAAGTGAAAGAAAATGATACGGTACTATACCATAAGATCTCAAAATCCCAGTAGACTTTTGTGGAGAGCTTATCCGTTTCTTATCACTCTAGTCACTAAATGTGGGCTGCACCCCGCGGGATTTATTTCAAATCCGTGGAATCAAATTTCTTATCAGTTTAAGACTTTAGTCATTAAAGTATTCTTAACTTAAGTACATACTCTGGGTGACAGAGTTCAGACCTCTTTCATTGATCACTGAGCGGTTCGTGAATCTGCTGTCTACAGCAGACATGTGTTTATTGTGCCTCCTTAACAGTAGTTTTATTCAGCTCAAACAACAGGTCTTTGATTATGAGCAGTCAGTAATTGAAAATGCGGCAAAAAATATTGTATACAGAATTGTATACCTTGCACGTTTTGTGTGTGAGATAGGAGGATGTTGTTTTGAAGTGCCTATTGAAACAGTTACTCACACATCCATGTTTGAAAATGATCAGTGCTCTTTGAGTACTGCTGATCAGTCATTCCATATCATTTAGGACGTCCTTGCCTCATCTGTTGGCCTCCATTTTGTCGCCTATCTAACGAAGGGGCCTATGCAATGATTTGGGTGATTCGAGCTGAGGTTACTTTTCGAAAGCCCAAAGCGAGATCTGTGGTCTCACGAAGTGGCGTATCGATAACTGTAATACTTTCGGAGACTCTAGACATTTATTGATTGGGCGTATGTTATAAATTCTAAATCTCAATTCTAAAAAAAACTAGCAAATTATCGCATAACCCCCTTCATGATATGGGCGGCCATTTGACTGTCTGAATAACTAGCACTATTTAGCACTGAGCGACACAATTTGTTTTAACCCTCGGGAAACCCGGTTGTGTGACATTCGTCGAACAAACATGGTGTCCACACGGAGATTTGTCCACCAAAAGAAACGCGTCGCTCGTCGTTTTCATGCGGAATTTGGCGCAACTCTAAACACTTTGGTATCGAACACAGTTGTCGCATTGTCCGGAAATCCCCCTTGAAGTCCACTCGAAGAGTATCGGAACGGTTGGGTCAAATCACAAAATCGCTTGTTGTTGACAAATCGCTAGTTTGTTGAAAACAGCAGCTGCAGTGCTGGATGCTTATCCGAAGGATAGCGCGCATCGTCAGTATTGTCTCAATAAAGTTTTAAATATTGTAGACCGAATACCAGTATGATTTTGATATTATTATAGTACCGCATCATAATATATGGCATTGCAACTACGACGATACTCACAAGACAATGGACAGCATCGTTGTTCGGTATCGAGCCAGCCATGTTGACAGTCAACGGATTTAGGTTGCTTACGCTTTCAGAGCAAGGCGACGTTATCGCTGATGCTGGGAATTTTGTAAGATTGGATTGTTGATTCATTCTTTTGCTGGTCTTTTATTCTTTCTTCGGATTTCTTTTTATCTTCTCATTTCCTCCAATACCTTCTCGTCTCTGAATCCGTTTCCTTCGCTTTCTTTCTTTCTTTCCTTCCTTGCGTGTCGTTACAATCATAGGGCGTTTGCCTATCTTATGTGAATGAGTGTTTAACCCTCTAGTGCCCAGCCCTATTTACAGTGGCACAAAAAGTCCGAGCTCCAGTTTTTGGATCACTTCTGGATCTGCTATGCTGAAACAAGCATCAAAATGATAATAATAATAATGTGGTTAATAAGTCTCATATCCAGGCTAATGCCCGCTCATGCGACTTCACACTATTATGGTGGGGTGATGATCTTAGTTTGCTTTTTCTTTGTTCCACGAAATGTATCAGATCTGATACACGCTGGGCACTAGAGGGTTAAGGAGAGAGAGAAACTGGTTTGAACATTACAGGAAAATGATGCCACCCTTAAGCTTTGGTGCCGTTGTTTTTAATCAATGACTTTATGACTTAACTTTTCTGTGACATTTGATGGGTATACTGGTGTACTGGGTTGTAACAAGCACAAAATAGCCCAGTTTGCAAACTGCTTTTCTCTGAGATGGCCATTCTGCCCATGACTCTTCCTCATCCTTCTGTCCTTTCATCTCCTTCTTCTTCACCTCACCTTCCTCCTGTATGCTCGTCATCGGTCTCTACATAAACGTCAGGTCACTGCGGTCTGCATCAAGCCCCCGGGGCCAGGGATCTGATGCATCCGTGACCCACTTTGTGACGTGCAACTTGTAAACTGTCATAAGCTGTATGTATATAATTAATTGATTGATCCGCACCGACCGAGTTCCCACGTGGAAAGTGGCGCGTCAGTGTGTAAAGTTCGTGAACTATGTGTCTCTCTATAATCTTTGTGTATACATTGTGCGTTGCTGATGAGACTGAAGGATAATTAGGCAGAGCAGCAATTTTATATGCTATTCGCTATAGCAATAGCAGCTGGTTATCAGCTTATATGTTTAAGATATCATCTTGTTTTCATCGGTGTGGAGTCTGCATTCCTCTTTCTATATCCGTCTGTCTTTTTTTTAAAATTCTTTCTCTCTACCTCTCTCTCTCTGTCGATGTTTGTGTAGAATGTCTACCTGTCTGTTCGTGTCTGTTAGCTGATTCTCTTTCTCTCTCTTTTTTTTTCTCTCTCTCTCTCTCTCTCTTTCTGTCTCTATTTCTCTCTGAAGTATCTTTCTCTGTCCATTTCTGTTCTGTACTTTTGTTTCTCTGTCTTTCCTTCACGATGGGCTCGGTCTCTCACTTCTTATTCTTTTAGTCATACCCCTTTCGTTCGTTCATGCTTGCTTTCCTGTGTATTTTCGTTTCCCACTGTTTTGTTAGTTCCTTCTTTCTCTCCCACTTTCTTCCAGTAAATGTATTCTTTCTTGCTTTCTCTTCTTCTTTCTTTCTTGTCATGCTTTTATGTCTCCCCCTCCCTTTTTTTGCCTCAATTGTCTTCTCTTTCCTTTATTCTTTCTTCCCCTCCATTCTCCATTCCTTTTTTTTCGTTTCTTCTTTCCCCCTGTATTTCCTTCCCTCTGTACAGTACTGCACTTGTTCAGAGCAAATTTCCTTAAGGATTAATAAATTTTATCTTATCTTATCTTATCTTATCTTATCTTATCTTATTTACGTCTCGTCCCCCTTCTCCTTCCATCTATTCTTCTTTCCTTTCTTCCTTCCTTCCTCCTTCCTTCCTTCCTTCCTTCCTTCCTTCCTTCCTTCCTTCATTCATTCCCTCTATCTCCAGCCTACCAGCTCATTCCAGTCTCTCCCTGCCTCTCTCACCTGAGCAACAGGTTCATGACCCAATAATAAATATACACATAAACTACAAGCTGTCAGCCCCGTCTATTTTTATATTCAGCATTTAATCAGGACTGTTATGGTCGTCTGCAGCCCGTTTGGTCAGACAGAGTCACCTTGACCTTTGTAGTAACCAGCCGACGTAGTGATTAATTATCATGAATTAATTTCTGATAGCATTTTTTGATTGCCATAGGCGACAAAATTTTCTGATTACACCAGTAAACCTGTCTCAAAGATGTAGTGTGTATTTTTCTTTAGGTTTTGCGATGGTCCGGGGACTGGGTTTTGTCAACGAAGTCTGATTCTGTGGGTCAGTATTGCCTTCTAAGTCTCTCCAGCGTCTGGCTCTCCTGTAAAGCAACACTTGAGTCGTTTGTTTTGCACAACCACAACAGATACAATCTGGAGATCTCTCAATATCTAAATATGTCGTCGGCTACATGTTTATGGGACGACTCCCTAGAGGGCAGTTATTGAACGATAGGTCATTCTCATAAATTGAGCTGTAACTGTTGCCCTTTGCAAATCGAATACTATATTATATCCCCCTCTCGAAATAATGGGTCATCCTCATAGACTGAACCACAACTGCTTCTCTTCGCAAATCGAGTATTATACCCTTCTTTCTGCAACTGTTTCTCTTTGTAAATCGAGTATCATATCCCCCTCTCAAAATGATGGATCATCCTGAAACTGAACTGTTTCTCTTTGCAAATCGAGTATTTTATCGCCCTCTCAAAAAGTTGAGCCATTCTCGGAAATTTGAACTGCAACTGTTTCTCTTTCGAAATCAAGTATTATATTCCACTCTCAAAACAATGGGTCATCCCTCGTAAACTGAACCGCAACTCCTTCTCTTTGCCAGTCGAGTATTATCTCCCCCTTCTCAAGCCATTCACACTTAGTTAAATCCTCCACTTCCTGTTCTGCGCACAGCGTTACGAGACCCAGTGTAAGATAGGGTCCGTGTCCTCCTATGTCCTGTGTGTGTCCTGCGCGTCCTTACATCAGGCCAGTCCCGTCAGGGTCATAAAAAAAAATCCGGCTGACCTTTTGATTGCGGAGTCGTGAACTAACCCTAGGGGGGTCACCGGGAAGGCAAGTGAGGACACCGTGATGTTGGCCGTTGGCATGGGCGGCGAGCTCCAGCACAGGGGACCCCCTGGAGCATCTCTTGCCTCAACCTCTCCCTCTCCTTCCCACCACCCCCANNNNCCCGAAACTCCATCCCTCCGTTTTGCTGTTTCAGTTTGTCAGAACACGTTTCCATCTTTTGATATTCTTACCTCAGAATGCCTGGCGGTCGACCTACTTTATTTCAATGTATCATTGTAAACTTTAAACATCGAGCAAAAAGTATTATTTCTGTTGGAGTCGGTATCCAGAAATCGTACAGAATATGCATATACAGTGTCACCTCCCAACATAAATGCCAGGAGACCAGACCTAAATTTCTCTGTATTTCAGATATTCGAGCTCCTAAGTAAACTGTTCATAGAACATTGAGAACTTTCGCATTAACGATGGGATTTTTTACCACTGTCAGAATGACAAATGTGCATCGGTATTGAATGCACCGATTTCTTCCAATCAGTTACCGTAAAAAAAAACAACGCAAGTTTTATTTTATGCAATATTGGCCTGCTTTCGCAGTTTATTTCAATAGCAACACTGTGAAAATGAAAATTGGCGTCACTTCGATATAGCTGATAGTATAGGACTCATGGATAGGGCAGTCATCGTAAAGTGGCCTATTTCATATTTAAACAGTCGGGGAAAACGCGAAAAAGGGAAGAGAACAACAACAACAACAACAACAACAACAACAATAACAATGACAGTCTTTTCAGTCAGAAGTGTCAACAGAGAAAGTTAAGTCCCTTCTTTCGTGTGAGCCTGTGTCCTGTGTCAGCATGAGGGACAACTCAGCATCTCCCTCCTCCCTGAAAGAGCCACCTATGACTGTTGGGCAACAGGTCTGTGATACCGAGCTTTTTATCTTCGCCCAATTTTGCACCCACTGATCTCTAGAAGCTTTTGGGAGCGAAAGTACAATAAGTGTGTTTACGACTCTAAGAAGAGATAGGTGCTTTACGCAGGACGGACGTCACGGTTTTCACACTTTGTGAAAGAGATAGGAGGGTTGTGTAACTTGTGCAGGATGTCATCTGGCGGATCCAGCCCAGGCAGGTATGGGACACGTATGAGAGATGGCCGGGGAGTGACAGGGGCGCATAAAGAGGCTAGCACTGGCGTAGGAGTAGAGTGTATCAGCACAAGGTAGATGGAAAGGGGCATGGGCATACAGAAACAGGTCTAGAGGTTGGGTGTGCCCAGAAAAGGGGCACATTCCAGATAGCCCCTTAAGTACTGAGTTCTTAGACGGTAACAGCTGGGACTGATTTCATAACGCCAGAGACAGTATTTTAAAGAACAGAACAGTAACGCTGAAATTGAACATCATTAGTTTAGCTTGGCGTTCACGCTAAGCGAGTTAACCTTAAAATCAATGATTGTGAACGCGGGAAAGACTGGCTGAGTAGATCTACTTGGCACAGTGCTCGTCAAATGAAGAAGAAGAAAAACGAGAGATTTGGTTTGGAGGGGGGAGGGGAGGTGGAGGAAGGGAGAGAGGAGGCTGTTCATGATCAAGACCAGAACACAAGTAACAAACTTCTTAAATTAGAAGGAGGGGAGAAGAGATAACAAAGTTCGCTTAAACGCAAAGAAAGAGAGGAAAAAAAAAAAAAGAACATTCATTTGTTTTCTCCATGGTTAGAACTTCTTAATTGACTTTTCCACTTTTCTCTCTCCCCGTGTGTGCTCTGTTTAATTGCACGCGTAGAGCGGGGGCCGCTGATTTCGCAATTCTTGAGAAACAAGTTCTCATTTCGGAGGCATTGTGGGAAAGAAAAAAAAAGTATCAAGGACGAGATAGCAGGGGAAGCCAAAGAAAACTTGGCGGAAAATTTAGGCACATCTCGTGGTATCGGTTGAAAAATTCCGTTATTTTAAGGGAGAAGAGAATTAGTGGGGAAAAAAACAACTCGGTGAATGTTTACCTCTTAGTGGAAATATACAGGGATAATGTTTCTAAGATATTGATATAATCAGCAGGTGGATTTTACGCCCTTTCCTTCTCCCCTCTTCCAAGAAAAAAAAATCTTAAGGGGTTTTAAAAAATGAAAGTCATCGATATGTTGAACAGAGGAAAGAAGCGCATTAGGAATAGCAAATGAGTACCTGGCTGAGTTATGGTGATATAAAGCAACTTGTTTGAGCTGGCATTCAGTGGAATCCCAAAATGTTTGGTTAGTTAGTTAGTTAGTTAGTTAGTTAGTTAGTTAGTTAGACAGACAGACAGACAGACAGACAGACAGACAGACAGACAGACAGACAGACAGACAGACAGACAGACAGACTGACTGACTGACTGACTGACTGACTGACTGACTGACTGACTGACTGACTGACTGACTGACTGACTGACTTTACTCCATATGAAAATAGACAATAGATTTTACGGATTTTACAAGATTTTTTAAGCATCGCATTCATAACAGGAAGGCATAGAGCAGTCTACATTATACACATAATATACACAATAAAATGCATAGCAAAATGATTGCTAGTCTGCGCGGTACAGCGCCTTGGCTCACCCACCTCGCCGCCTCCTCCCCCACCCCACGCCTCTGCTCCTACAGCCAGGTAGTCATTCACACCTGAATGGTGTGAGGATCGGAAGTTAAGTGTCTCTCCCAAGGATATAACAGCGTAAACCGTCCAACTCAGAGCCGACCAACCCACAATTCTCAGACTTGACAGTGTTAAGGGAACCACGGAACTAGTCACAAGCCACGTTGCTGTCTCTTGAAGAAAATAACAAAACGCACCAAAGAGCGAACCAGAGTAGGTGCGGCAATATGTTGAACGCGTTCCAATACCTGGGGGTTCTATGATGGCACAAGCATGCTGTATCGTGAGAACAATGAAACAAGACAAAATTGGAAATTTTGAAGCCTTTTCAAAATTTTACCAACTTTTGTATTTCTGAGACACTACTCTTGACCTAAACACAGTTGGTCACTAACTGTCCACGGTTCGTGATTTCTTTGGCATTTTTACAGTCTGCCTATTCTATAAACATGTGACCACATGGTGATGTGCCACTCCCACTGACCACTCTTACAATACAAAGGATGGCACAGTGTTGTTATTTTATGAGAAAGAAAATGCACGAGGTTTAACAAGTTTTCATAAGTTTTATTATTCATGCGCAGTGGCCGTATGCATAATCCATACGTTAATTAACGTATTGCGTTAACTACAGTGAACGCTACTGATGTTTTTGTGAGTTTCCTGTGGTAACCGCGGTGCGTTAACTAACGTACGGGTTATGCATACGGCCACAGACCCTGCTTGACTAGGGAACCAACTGTGATACTTTGAGTGGGTCAGGATGCTGTGATCAGTTTCTTCTAGCTTTCCAATGCCAACAGCTGGGGTTTTAAACTGGCATGATAGGGACAGTTTGTATAAAAGCAATCAGCTAAAGAAGCATTGTTTGCATGTTTCACGTCTACAAACCGCCATACTTTCGGCTGGATACCCTTGCTTTCTCATGAGCGTTTTTTTTTATGGCTCACGCCGGGAAACATGCGTTGATGCTCGTGAGCAGTGAAATGTAGGTCTCACATTTCTCTCTCTCTCTCTCTCTTTCTCTCGCTCTCTCTCTCTCTCGCTCTCTCTCTCTTTCTCTTGCTCTCTTTCTCTTTCTCTCTCTCTTTCTCTTGCTCTCTCTCTGTTTCTCTCTCTGTCTTTCTCTCTCTTTCTCTCTCCCTTTCTCTCTTTCTCTTGCTCTCTTTCTTGCTTTCTTTCTCTCTTTCTTTCTTTCTCTCTCTCTCTCGCCCTTCTCTCTGTCTCTCCCTTCTACCTATCTGTCTGCCTGCCTGTCTCTCCCTCTGTATCTTCTCCCCGCCGTTTGTCTCTCTCTTTCGTTCTTGCTCTCATGCGCTTTGTCTTGAGAAGATGCTAGACAAGATTTTACTGAAATTTTTTACATCGGCAGAAAAAACACTTTAAAAAGAACGATTTTTGTGGTTTTTGGAGACGACTGTCTATGTCAAACTCCCCCTCTGGAGCGTAGATCGTGAGCGTCTGCTCTCTCTCTCTCTCTCTCTCTCTCTCTCTCTCTCTCTCTCTCTCTCTCTCTCTCTCTAAGGACGACACTTACATTTTCCCGCTTTTCCCGAAGGATTTGAAAATGAGAGACATGAAGTCTTTAAGAGATTTTTTAAATTTTTTTTTTTGTGTTTTATTTTTTAAACCGGTTGTGGAAAGCGGGCTTCTGTTTTTTGAAATGCCATGTTTCCGTGACTTAATTAAAGGTCTGGAATTCAGTATTTCAACACAAAGGAAATGAAGACATTGTGTGCGCCAATGACATGTGGAGAAGATCGTGTTTTTCCGAAAGCAAGACACCGAAACCTGTTTGCTCATAACACCGGAAATACATCACTCCCAGAGCAACCTCATGCAATTTTGAAAGCACTTTTTAATGACCAGTTGCTGGAAAATTGGCTTTCGTAAGCAATATTCGTTTATGACCTCCTCCTCCACCCCCCACCCCCCACCCCTTTTCAAAACAACCCCAAAAAAAACCCTACCTCCCTTGTTCTTTCTTTGCCTGTCTGTTTATTTTTTCCCCCTTCCGTGTTGGAATACCACCACTGGGGTCATTTGGAATCCACATCCATAACGTCGCTCCCTAAAAAGTTGAGTGAAATTCTACCCATCTGAATGTCGGGATTGCCATATGCACTCACGCTCCCCCAGTGCACATGCATGCGCGTGCATTTAGTGTTGTGGTCACAGTGGGAGAGAGCAGCTTCGTTTGTTGCTCTATTCTGGTTTGCTCTGGTATGGTTTTTTTCTCATGTTCCTAAAGATGATTGATAATCAGACATATGTGTATGTTAGGGAGGATATGGGATGGTACGGTGGGTAGGAGGATGGATGGATGGATGGATGGATGGATGGGTGGATAAAACAAGATACGGATGAATAGAATAGGATCATTAAGGAGTGAAGAGGAAGAAAAGTGAAAGAGTGCAAGATGGAAGAAAAGATTAAGGGAGGGAAAGAGAAAGAAATGAAAACAGTGGGAAAGGAGGAAAGAAGGAAGTACGAGGGACAGGAGGAGAGAGGGAAGGATGGATGGAGGGAAGTCAGAAAAGAAGTAACTATCTGAACGGACAAGAGGAAATGGTATTAAAGAAAGGGATATGGTGAACAAATGAACTCCAAGACCAGATGGCTTTCGAGATGTTTTCATGCCTTTCCTACAAGAATTTTTTTTGAAGGTTCTCAAGTGCTGAGTAAGTATTGTAGACTTCCAGTGCTCCTGTTCTTGGAAATCCCCTGTGGCTTTTGGCCGGTATCTGTTGTTTGTGTAGTCAAGTGCGTCGATGCCAGTACATACATGCAGAACAGGTGTCATGATCTACGAAGGTATTTTGTTGGCTTGATCAGAAATGTGAAGAATCTAATTTTCTTTGGAACGGATGTACAGTAGATCTAGATCTAGTCCCTAGCTCCCTTCAGACGTCAGATTTGATGCGTAAAAATGATTGTTGTTAAGGGGAGGTAAGAAGGGGAGAGAACAAGCAAGTGTTTCCGCGATTGTGATACACACATGGCATTCAAGCACATATTCTTGTCATATCGTTCATTTCCACATGTGTATTTCAAGTTTATGTTAAATTAGGGCCCTTGGCTAGACATTTTACGTCACAGAAAGTACAATAGTGTCCAAATCAAACAAGACAAGAATGATAATAATGATTTGAATTAAATATGTTAATGATAACTTTGTAGATGTTAGTCTTGAATCTAGGCCATGCCTACCCTGGCGATTTCACATTATTATTACCAGAACAGGACAAGTTACTCAGTGACATTATCAAATCCCTGTTGAGCATTCAGTGTCACCGATCACTAGCATTCGAACATGATCTTTCACTGCTAATAAATAATCGTCCATTTTACAGAATGGTGAAGTGAGGAAAATGTGAAATTCATTCCCAAGACACGTACAGTAAAACTGCGGTCGGGAACCGAACTCTTGACGCCTTGATCTTGAGTCCAGAGCCTTTATCATTCGGCCGTGTGGCTCCAATTTTCCTCACTAGTGACAATCCTACACCTCTCGTGTAAAGTGTAAAGCTATTTGCCAGATTGCCAAATCTGGCTGCCGAGATAATCAAGAAGAAAAAAGTTTGTCATATTTGGCGGGTTTTTGCATGTCGCGGACGTCAGCAGGTCCCTGCAGACAGACGTTGCAAAACAAATAGGTTGTGTTGTAGCATAATATTTATTGTCACAATATTATTAATAAGCGTGGTAGGGATGTGGGGTGGCGACAGAGTGCATGTGCACCTTTTTGGTGTTATTTGGAGGTGTTATCAAAGGTGTGTCTATATTTATTTATATATACTCTTTGGGTGTTAGTGTGTCCACGGGTGTGTTCTTGTAAATCAGAGTGAAGAAAGAGAGAAAGCGGACGAAAAGGGAAGAAAGAAACGAGGTTAACAGGGTAGATTAGGAAAGAAGAAAGGAAAGAGAAAAGAAAATTAATGAAAGGAGAAAGAAAGACAGAAAACAGAATGTTGGTAAGGAAGGAAGGAAGGGCTACTCAACAGAAGAAAAATATTAAGGTATTTTTTAAAAAGCGTTTTAAGACAAAATTGACGAAAGGAGACAAAACAAGATGGAGATAAAGAAGGAAAAAAACGGAAAGAGTTGAAAAATAAGCAAATGGAAAGTTAGCAAGTAGACTGACAGATTGACAGAAAGACATCTGGCAGGTAGCCAGGCAGACAGACAGGCAGGCAGGCAGGCATGCAAGCAACCAAGTAAGCAGCTACACACACACACACACACACACACACACACACACACACACACACACACACACACACACACACACACACACACAGAGAGAGAAAGCCATCAAAATAATGAGATTGAAGTAATGTCATTTCAGTCTCATCTAATTTGTCTGTAACGCCTTGTTAAAGTCATTGTCAAACGTTTGTAAAAAGCCCGTTACGGCATCAAAGACTTTCTGGCTAGCTCAAGAGTATTTTGTTTAAAGTGGCGTATCCTTTATTTTAAGTGCAGTTAGGGCAACTGTGGTAATGTATAGTGACCTGCACTTAATGATAATTCGCTTAATTGGATTTTTCTTTCATCTTGGTCATGTATTGGTAATGCTGCTTAACTGCTCGCACCTGCTGCTTAAACTCAAGACCACCACAGAATAGAGAAGGTCGAAGAGCTCTGTTTCGTATGCCTTTGCCCCAGACTTTCCCGTTTAGGCATGTTGCAAATATGTATGAGTAAGTAAGCAAGTTTGCCTAATCGCCGTTGTATTTTCCCATGTTTCCGTGAAGTTTGCGATTAAACGGACTCCACCCTAATATTACAATAGTATGGATTGACGGTGCGATACGAGTTCGGTGAATCAACCTCACATCACACGATTCAGCAACAGTTTTAATTAACAGCGCGCTATTGTCCTTTGTGTTCGACCGGTCCCAGCCAGCCAAGCGAGGTCGATAGATTCACGCCTGATTTGTCTCCCCTTTGCGACCCTTACATCGATGAGTTCATCCCCCTGGCTGGTCCGTTCCATGGAGGCTGTACTGCCAGTCTTCACAAAGTCGGCTACACCATTGTTACGTCAGCAAAGACTGCTAGACTGCGTATATTGGCAGTTTGAGGACTGATGTGGTGCAACAGCAAAGGATAATACGGAGCATGCCTTCAAAAAGATTAAGTTTGAGACGCCCACAAGCATAGAAATGCACCAAAAGTGAAACTCCAGTTCAAAAAAAAAATGAAATCTGATACATAGAAGGCAGGCAAAATTATCTTTAAAGAAGAATGCAATCCAATCCAATCAAATCCAATTAATAAACTTCACAGACACATTGATTTCTCTCAAAACCTTGTTTCCCTGGAAGCTAGGCAGAGACGCACTTCACTGATCTTGTGCAGATATGTGGTTCTCCTTCGACCTGCAGCTACAGGATAGTACAAAAAGTGAACGTTGAAGCATTACATTTCACTGGTATCGGACTGGACATGCTCCACTGAATGGCCCAACACTGTGACAAAACTATTGGTCAGAATGGTCGAAGAGGGATAGGCCGGTAGTGCGATGGTTACTCGTCCGAATCAGCTGTGGTGGTGACGGTGCTGTCGCTCGTGCGCGAAGAGGATCCACACCAGGCAGCCAGTGAACATCCGGAATATTATTAATTATGAAAAGATAATATTTTGTTGAAAGCCCTCGCGCTCATCCTCGGAGAGTCCCCATCTCCCGTTCTTTGTCTGCGCGTTTTATGGGCTATTCCCGGTGACTGAAGCCGATGACCGCACGGTTGATTTCCTGCTGAGCTTTTTTTGTTGTATTCGCTTCTGCAGCAGCTGCTGCTGGAGCAGACGTGGAATTTCAGGAATGCCGGGTAATAAGGTCACGTGACAGATGCTTCGCGGACGTCGGGACTCGGGGTCACACGGGACACGAGCGGAGACGGGCGGAAGTCGCGGGGGGTGATAAAATTATCCGAGGGTGGAGGAGGGAGTGGAGAGTATGACAAAGATTGCACGAATATGGAGAAAAGAGTTTAAGAGTATGAAGGCAACACTTTCGTATTGGGGGAGGGGGTTGAAGGGGGGAAGTGTCCCATATCCCACATGATAATTATATATGGCTTTTTAGGTCACTGGACTTGCATAAAGGCACCCGTGTCTTATTGTTGTGTCTGGGATAACTGAAAATAGGCCATACCAGAAATGGGTCTGTATAGTGTAACAGATGTTGATGACATAAGGCATAATGAAACATTGTAATTACGAGGGTGAATAAAATAGAATTGGCCTCTCCCAGAAAACGGGTGAAATTTGACAAAAGTGAAGACATCAGTTTTCAACAATGCCCCTCATGTTACTGCACTTCATTTTATTATGAAGTCGCGAACTTTTTGATCCACCCTCGTATATTGCAACAACAGCGCTCTGTCTACCTGAAGCCAGTAACAGATGACAAATTGTAACACTCAATACTCAAATACATAAAAGGCTCCAAATAAATAGTTACGGTTTGTCACAGATGTTGCTACAAATGATTCACGCTTTAGCAAAGCCAATAACAATAATAATAAAAATAATGAGGTTTATATAGGTCTCGTGTCCAGTGCTCACGCGATTTCATATTATTATTATTATTATTACCATGACGGGCCGGGCTTGATTATTCAAGGTTTCCTGGTGAGTAGACACCAGACAGTGCCGCAGCCATTTACAGGCTCTGATCATTAGCATTCTGACATTACATTCAGACAGTATGTAGCCAGATACCTGTACTATTTTTATGAATATGTTTGTGTATGTATGCGTGCGTGTGTGTGTGTGTGTGTGTGTGTGTGTGTGTGTGTGTATGCGCGCGTGCGCGTGCGTGTGTTTGTGTGTTCAGGCACGAGTGTTTTCTCATACTTATTGTACTGAAGTGAGCTTACGTGCATATCTGAGAGAATGTTAAAATGTCAAAGCGCCTCGAGCCCACCTCGGGGATCGGGCGCTATACAAAAACAATTTATTAGTATTATTATTAGTATTTTACAGACGGATGGACTGAGGAAATTATGAATGAAAAAAAAAAAAGGTTATTTACCTCTTAGGGAAATTCTTTTACAATGTCATACAATTTTATACATCTCATTCATATTACAAACACATATATCAGTACACATCATATATGTAAATACATAATATTACATATGAAATACATAACAAAGTCATTGCTGGTCGCAATGCTTTCCTAAGGCTCGCACAGTTATTATCGTTATCGGGAACCGAACCCATGACCTTTAGATCTGGAGTCCAACGACGCAACCATTCGGCCACATGTAGTACTGAACTGTAGGACATTCCTTAATGTATCCTTGTACTGTGGATTGGTCATATCAAATTGTTATTTATGGTCAGTCCGCTGGCATATGTTTAGAAGCGTAGCTACAAACCATCTTCGACGTCTTGAGTTCGTACTTGGTTCTTTGTTATGAGACTTCTTGCTTGGACTTATCCTCAGAAAAAAAAAAAAAAATTATCGGCTCAAATTTTCACCCAAAACATCAGATTCTCACCCCTATGAAGCATTCACACATACGTGCTAACATATCCGCATTCCTTGCAAACCTCTCTGTGACCCCGAACTCAAATGAAAGAGACAAAGAAATATTTCNNNNCCCGTCTGTTTAAAGAAGAAAAAAAATCACTCACCAAGTATCCTATCCAAAACACACACACACACTCACAAGCAAGTGCTCGCATTTCGACATTCCTTCCCGTCCTTCCACACCTGACTGTCTATTCTGTCCCCGACCTAAATTACCGGTCAAAAAAAACCCAAACCCTCTTAAGTGCCGAGTTCTGTGGAGTCCCACGTGCCGAGGGGTTGACCCGGGTTCCCATGCTGAGATGTCGAGTGGGCGAACGCGACAGGGGACGGTTGACCCAAAAGGAGCAGGTGAGCTCAGCTGCGTATCCTCAACATGTCCGTGGCCCGAGCTTTGAGTCAGGATTGACCATCGCGCATCGGCGACGTTGAGAATGAATAATCGATACCCTCAGTATCCGTTAGGAAATAATTCGATGTAAATGAAGAATTTATAGTAGATTTGCAGTAATCGTTTATTCTGAGATAAGATACATTTTATTGATCCTTCATCACGCGATAATGAAATCAGACAAGTGTGACTCACACTAGCAAAAAGCTGATAGACACATGCTCACATTCACATACAAACATACATACAGGCATAAATAAATACACACGTGCGCATATTCATTCACTCACTCACTCACTCACTCACTCACTCACTCACTCACTCACTCACTCACTCACTCACTCACTCACTCACTCACTCACTGATTTACAAAGAGGCATATATATATATTTATACTTGCTCTTACTGGCACACTGCATTCTTTCAGTAGTCAGCTGAAATTTAGTATCAGTCCTATGTTAGGGTATTGTCTTTTCAAGACCCTTGAGGTTGATGTTTCCGACATTTAAGTCCGTGCATCGACCATGTACGAAAGAGTGGAATCGAAGTTTCTAATTTTGATCTAACCGAATACTCGTCACTGGCACAAATTTTTCATTTTTTCAGTATCCATGGTATCGCCGACGCTCACGACATGTGGATGTAATTTTTCTGGACAAGTTCCAAGTTCAGCCCAACCACTTCCGGGGAAAGTAATTGTAATGATATTCATGACTGCCACGCCCACTTCCGCCCACTCCTTCTCGTGTGGTAATGATTTCGTTTCATTTCTTTGTCTCAAGTTCTCATGGTTGCTGTGTGCACCTGCCGTTGGATGAGTGACCACAGTCACAAGACCGCAGTGCTGTAATGCTCTTCTTGAGTTAAGCCGACGTGACAGACATGGAGATGACATGTGTGTGACATCTGATGAGAGCATGACATGCTCGGTGAAATAATTGGCATCAGGTCATGGTTTAAAATCACTTTTGAGAGCAACATCTTCATGTAACGGATGCCGTGTGAATGAAAGCCAATATGGGAAGGAAATGATTTAGTGTGACATACGTGGCGGGGTATTCTGAGTCGTGTGTCAAAAGTTAATTTTGTTGTTATTTAAACAATGAACATAATCCCCCTCTCTCTCTCTCTCTCTTTGTCTCTCTCACTCTCTCTCTCTTTCTCTCTCTCTCTCTCTGTGTCTCTCTCTCTTTCTCTCTCTCGCTCTCTCCCCGCGTCCCCCTCCACCGTTTTAACCTATTTCTTCTCTCTCTCTCTCTCTCTCCCTCTCTCCCTCCCTCCCTCCCTCTCTCTCTCTCTCTCTCTTCACTCTTCCATTCTCTTTCGGTTTCTGCATGTATATTTATCACATCGTTCACCAAGCATTCCCCCCCCCCCCCCCCCCCCCCCCCCCCCCCCCCCCCCCNCCTCCCAATTGAACCCACCCCTTTATCTCAGCCCATCCAATCAGAGACTGACATTTGAGGAGTGAATTCACATACGCAACGGACTCGTCAAATCACATCCCGCTTAATCGCTTTTCATATTTGATTACAAAATCTCTCCTGATAACATGGAATATTATATTACATTATAAACTTCGTCGCTTAATCACACTTCGGCTTATTGCAACTTTACTCATGCTCTTATTTGCATTGTTGCGGTATAAATTCGTATTACACAAATTAGTTGAAATGCAAAATTTCGTACGAAACTGTTCACAGTGTTAGGCCATCTCTGATGACAGTACCCAAAGTCATGATATGCCTAGTGAAAATCTTTTAATCACATCACAATTTTATGAGGAATCAAAACAGCTGCATACGATTGCCTTTTATCCGTAGTTCGGTTGTATGGAATGCGACTTTTACGTCAGCAACAAATGAAATGGTCCCGAATACGTCTTAAAAACAAAACAAAAACAAAGCAAAAAAAATGCGAATAAACAAATGAGTCCTTAATTAAAGCCCATAAATAGACTTTGGTTTCTGTTTTGCTCCTTTTCTTATCAACAAACCTGTCTTTAACTACTCACTCCCAGCTCGGCTGTCCTCATCTCCCTCTGTCGCGATTGGCTAAACCATTTCCCCTTATCTTGACCCCTGGTCAGCTGACATCGATCCGTCTGTCCATCCATCCTTACGTCCCCATGTCCGGTCGTCTGTCTGTGTTTCTGTGTCTGTCTGGCCATCTGTCAACACTGACCGGTCTATGTCTAGACCGGACACAAAAGCCGAACCGGTCGTTTAGATAAGAACTATTATTGCCACTAGTTCACCTACTTCATGAGGTGACCTGAAAGGAAATTTTAAGGTTTAAAGTTCAACAACATTTTGTGCAATCAATACTCCATTGCACTGGAGGAAATGTAGTCAGGATTGGAAATGTAGTCAGGATTGGAAATGTAGTCAGGATTGGAAATGTAGTCAGGCTTGGAAGTGTAGTCCGGATTGGAAATGTAGTCCGGATTGGAAATGTAGTCAGGCTTGGAAATGTAGTCCGGATTGGAAATGTAGTCCGGATTGGAAATGTAGTCAGGATTGGAAATGTAGTCAGGATTAGACTGTAGATGGGGGTAAACGAGATGGCTGGATGAATATATCGTCATGAATAGAACAAAGGAATGATCGAATGTTGTAAAATTTTTAAGTTGATCAGTCGCTTGCTGGCTCGCTCGCGCTCTACTTTTGCTCTTGGAAGATAATCAAAGAAAGACGAGAAGAAAGAAAGAAAAAGAAAGAAAGAAAGAAGGAAAGAAAGAAAGAAAGAAAGAAAGAAAGAAAGAAAGGAAGCCGGAAAAAAAAAAGAAACCGATTAAGAAGCTTTTATCAAGCAGGTCGAGTTAAGCCGTTCTTGTGTAGAGAGGAAGAAGGAATTAAAAAAGGAAAGAACGGTGCAAAGAAGGAGAGAAAGTTAACGATACAGAATATTATGACGAGGAGCATATTCCGACCCGGTCACTATGCCCTGTCATTGGTATTGAAAATGTCAATTCGTGTCACAGATGGAAGACACTAATTAGCCACACAGGGGTGGGGGCAGGAGGGAGGGGGTATCGGGGTACTGGGAATGAATCTCATCGACCTGGCGCGGCCAGATGAATGTCAAGGCCAAGGTCATAACGTGAGTATGATGAGATCATACTAAGAGAGAAAAAGAAAGAGAGCGAGCGAGAGAGAGAGAGAGAGAGAGATACCATGTCATGACGTGCGTAAGGGTAGTGATCTCGTGAGCAGTAATCTCGTTGCATCATCCTCGATGTCTTTCTGGTGATTAGCAGGCAGGTATCCATTGCACTTAACGACTTAGGATCAGAGAGAGAGAGAGAGNGTGGGGTGGAGAGGATGATCTCATACCTTAGAACCTAAACTACCTGAAACATTCGCAGGCTCTTTATAAATCTTTGACCCGGAGTCCATTATCTTCTATCAAATTTTATTCATGATTTCGACGACCTCTCAAAATCGAGCAGTTTGTGTGGCTGTACAAAAGTAATGCACTATTTGTTCCTGAAGTCATGATTTTTTTTTTTCATCTTCCTCACATGAGATGTGTTTGTGAGGGTGGTGTATTATTTATCTGCATACATGCCCAACTCCTTCTTACCTGCTCCCTTTTATACACTTTTCTTCGTTTGCGTCTTCCATTCTTTGCTCTTGACTTCATGCTTTCTTGTTCCTGACCATACCTTTGTCATCCCGAACTCTTAAAGGGCATTTTTTTTCTTCTTCGTTGTCTCTTTTTTTTCTTCTTCTTCTTCTTCTTTTTCTTCTTCTTCTTCTTCTTCTTCTTCTCCTTTCCTTCTTATTCTACTTCCTCCTACTCCTCCTCCTCTTCTGTGCAATTACTTTGCCATGTCTCGGTATCGGAGTTCTAAACTGCCTGTTCCCATGGAAAGATACATTAAAGAGAAAGTCTTTTCATCGGAGATTTGTAGGAATTACAGGTATTCGTGTCACTGAACGACGCATAAACTTGCTTGCGCCATGACTTGACTTTCTATGTGCTAAGGGCCTTATGAATCGCAAATTTCACGGATTCCATCGCTGGGTTAAAATAAAATCTCGCTAGGTCTTGTCACATCTCTTTATCCGGTTACTTCTGTGAAGCAAACATTAACATTTGCCACTAAGCGAAAAAAATATCGATCATGAGTGTAACATTCGATTATGAGCAAACCTAAATGTTCACTTAATTGAAGTAACAATATAAAGAACTGTCGCAAATAAAAAGCAGCAATAAATAAGTAACAATGTAAAATGGAAACTGACCAGTAATATAAGAAACAAGAAGTGGCAAATTGCTGCGTTGACTTTATTTTCATCGGAAAAAAAAATTCACTCAAAAAAAAAAAAACAACGAGAAAGAAGAAGAAGCATAAAGAGACAGTATAACAGGCTGATGGCTTGGGCTTCATTCCATCCTTCTTGGTGTACTCCTATTCAATCACTCAGACATAGTGACCTGCAACGAAGTTTAATAATTTCTGTTCAGACATTCGTGGAAAAAAAATCTAGCAATGAAGAAATAAAAACCAAGGTTCCGTTTAATTTGGGATAAACAAAAGGTAAGAGGTCCCCTGCACCCCTGCAGTTCAGTGAGTTCCGTACCCAGTTGTACGCAATCAATAGCCTTGTTGTTCCTTTTGAAATATTGTCATAAAACAATGTCATGAAATAATGACATCTGTTAATGACACCTGGGAGCGCAATTCCATAAACAATTTTAATCATAAATGCAAGAAACAACAGATGAAGTAACATGCCATACAAGGTTCTAAACTCAAGAGTAAAATATACCCCTACACTCTTTTTTATCAAGTGTTCTACAAAATGTAACTCAAGTGCAGGTCTGGTTTGTACTTAAATCCCCATACCAGGTTGCACTTTTTAACTTTGTTAAACAATGATCACTGTTTAGGCCACGCTATACCCAACTTTTAGCTTCAAGGGGATCTTTGTTTAGTCACCATTCGCGGTCAAGCAATCACCTCCACAATAGAATCGACTCATAAGGAAAAAAAAATCGGTGGTAGCACATAGAAGTGCCGATCGCAGATATAAACACTGACCTATGTATTTCATGTAAGTGTAACTGCAACAAAACTTATTGTGAGGGTACACGATGAAATGAGCACGGCAACGGCAAACTCTCACTGATCAGACTGAATAATCTGGAGTTGTTTTTGTTTCCTGCATACTTTTGTTGTTGTTGTTATCTCTAAGATCGCACTTAGGACATGTGCTGTATATGTGGTACGAAATGACACTAATAAGCGAAGCTACACATTATCAATGCATTGAAATCTGAAACGTGTTTATCGTTGTTCCCAACGCAGACTCGATTCTTTTGATCTAAATCTAGTCTAGGTCTATCGATAAGCTAGGGACTGACATTAATTAAATGAAGCAGTGTGGCTGAACGGTTATGGCGTTGGACTCAAGACCTTAAGGTCTCGGGTTCGATTCTCTACCACGGTCACGTTATAAGTTGCTCTGTCCACCCGTCTGTAAAACGGGTACCTGGCTATAAATAGTGGAAGATATTGACAGAATGCTAGTCATCAACGCCCGTAAATGGCTGCGGCACTATATGCTCGTCAGGGAGTGGTGAAATTCCTAGAGTGAACAGGTCTGTTATGGAGTATTACTAATGTGAAGTCGCGGGAGCGGTCATTAGCATGGATACGAGACTTATAAACCGCATTATTATTATTATCATTATTATTATTATTATTATTATATATGAACGGATGCGATAGTGGAGGGTGAGGGCGCGGAGGGTGGGATGGACAGACGAGATTTTTACCTCAGTGTAGCATGTCGAAGGACTAGTTTGACTCTTATGGCAAATCAAGAGCCTCACAGAAGTATTGCAACTCTTTGTCGCAAGGATAGTCGTTGAGTTGTCCATCCGCGGGTCTAACAATCAGGCAGTCCTCGTTATCCATGTAGTTGTCGGGCTGATTGTTGCCCCACCAGGAAGGATCAATCTCCATTGGTTTGGAGTCTGACCACACCCACTGACCTTCCGTATCCTCATCATTTGCTCCAAGCCAAACTAAATAAACAAACACAAATTAGGGGACTACATTGATCGCCATATCTGCTTGAACATTTATTACATTTTTATATATCAAAATTTGAGAGATTGCCGAGTAGCCGGTGGAAGAGAAATGACATANATATTGATTCAGATGGCTTTGAGACAAATGAAAGACAGTCCCAAGATCAAGATCAGAAAAGAGTTCAGATATCTGGTGACGGTCATGTGTAGGTGATACAAAAGAGATAGTTGTGATGATAGTCCTTGGTGGGGACCGTGGTTATATAAACTGGATCAGAAAGAAAAAAAAAAAGAGTTCCGGTGCACTATTATACTTGGACCTCCCTAAACTTGGACCCCTGCCCAAATATGATATTACAGATGAACCTTCCAGCCTACTTGTAATAATAGAAATGGACCCTGGGTCCAAATTTGCAATTATTACAGATGGAACACCCCCTCCTCCTACCCCCNACCCCCCCCCCCCCTTTTTTTTTTGTACTAGTATATTTCGATCGCCCCTAATATCTCAAAAAAAAATAACGTATAAACCAGTGTTGATTTTATTTTGTAGGATGTGTCCTTTTGCGAAAAGACAAAACCAGCTAATTAACCATTAGAAACTAACAGACATATTTATATTTTTAAAAATCTGCTTTCATGTTTCCTACTGAATAATACAGTATTACTGTATCAAATGCCGTTTTCACCACAGCTAAAACCTTTTCATGAATAGTATGCTATTATTATTTATATTGGTCATTAAATACTGAACATAATATAGTGTCGTTTAAATGTGATCAAACTGATCCAACAGCTTAAAAATACAGTTAATACATAGCTTTACTGAATGGTGGATGGATGGATGGATGGATGGATGGATGGATGGCTGGCTGGCTGGATGGATGGATGCTATTGTCTATGCTGTTTGAGCCGTTATAAAATGATATGTTATCCACTGTCATCATCCACAATTCTTCCAACAACCATTTCTTCATCCAACAGAAAAACTTTCCTCCGCGTTCCTCATACATCTATTGTTAATTCATTCATCGCCCATTTATTATCAGTCATCAAACATCATACATCATCCATCATTTTCCATCCTGTATCTGCTGTAATCCGTTTATCATCCAACTTTTACTCATCTACTTGATACCCATCTATTAGCTAAACCTTCCTCCATCAAGCGTCCATTTGTCTACTACTCTACACTATCCGTACCATAATCTAGCTATTTTGATCATCCATCCCTGATCCGTTGTCTGTACATGATATACCTCTTACTCTCCCATGATCCGTTGTCTAGCTATCATTCTTATGTCATCTTTCTGTTATCCATGTATCATCCATCTTTTTTCTTTCCCTTCTGCATATGTTGTCTGCAGTACATCTTCCATTCAAAATCTAAAAACGATCCATGTGTTATATATATACACTGATCGTCCATCATCCACCTATAATCAATTCATCAGTCATCCGTTAGTCATCTGTTATCCATCGAAATTGATATACCACCGATCTATAATCTATTTTTTATCCTTCAATCACCCATTCATTGTCCATTTATTCTCAAACTATCCAATATTCATCTATAATTTGTTTATTATCCATCCATCATTTATCTATCATTCAGTTGTCATCCATCTTTATAATTCATCTGTTATCCCTCCGTTGTCTAGCATAAAATCGCGAATACTGGTTTCAGAAGAAACAAAAATCAGACATAATTCATTTATTAAATGTAAAATAACCAGTGGCATTAAACGTTGTGGTAGTATTGATAATAATGTGCCTTGCAATAATTCTTATGAAAAAAGCAAAATAAATAATTTGTTTCGTGAACGATCGACAAATAAAAATTTTGGTTTTTAAACTTCATAACAGAGCTGCCATGTGGCTTACATAGCCCTATTCACCTTTTTTGCATTTTTTTTTTTTTGTACACAAAGAAACCTCCCACAAATTTTGATCAGGATCAATCCATAAATTTTAGACGTGTGGGGGAGTGGAAGGGGGTGGGGGGTCGAAATATACTTTGGGGTGAGGATGTCCAAATATTATCCAACACTGGCTTCAAATCACATAATGATCCCTTATCCCTTTGCCGAGGCACTATAGTAAAAAGTTCTGCGCTAGTTATTCTGTATTATCAACGATGATCATTATAGTAGTGAGAAATTTAAAGTGGAAGAACAGGAGGGGGAGAGTGAGAAAGAGAGAGAGAGTGGGAAAATAAGAGAAAGAGAGAGAGAGAGAGAGAGAGACAGACTAACAGAGGGAAAGCATGCCGAAATGTAACTCACTACCTATTTCTCAACTTTTAAACGTTCTTTCCAGTTCTTTTGTTCATACTTGCTACATGTGTTTGTAGTATGAGTGCGATGGAAAACATTGTATGGCATTGTAAAACAATTTCCCTAAGGGGTAAATAAAGTGTATTTTCATTTTTCATTTTTTATTTGTATATTTATGTTGATTTACCAATGCAGTGTTTTATTTAGAATAATAGCGTGTCCGGAGAAGACTTTTCCAGGTGGACAATTTGCCATATCAAGTCTATTTCATATTAATTATATCTTAGCAAAATGCACATACGATTTAAAAGGTTATAAATATGTAGCTCTCTTATATAATAAAATTCGTGATAAAGCTGAAAATACTCACTTCTGATACCCATCTTTTGTGCTATTTCTCGGACATAATTTCTCTCTTGCAGTGTAGACGGATTCAGCAGTCTCGAATGATCATACCAACAGGACTCCTGATAAAAAAAAAACAACAACACACACACAATTTATTTGCTGCTCAGTTACATCCCAAATCGATCAATAGTTCTAATCTAAATTTTACTGGTTTTCCGTCTATTGGTACATTCTTGCCTCTGCCATTTAGCTGTGCACGAAATTAATATTCTTTGAAATCGATTTTGAGTTGTCTTATCGTGCTCACTAAATCTAGCTCATGACTGTGTGTCAATGAAATTCTTGATTGTAGTACTCTAATCGGTGGATCATTGCTGTAACGGCAACCTCGCAATGTTTGTTAGAGAAGATTTTTTTT
>JAWQUT010000227.1:1192134-1203328 GCA_033807755.1 Ellobium chinense
GGGTTCAACTGTAAAAAAGATATGTACCATCACTGTTTTCATATCAGTTACATTATCATAACATCATCATCATTCGTTGACTAGCTGAATTGCTACAATTTATGAGTTTTCGTCTTTTATTTTAGCAAATTTTCCACTAAAGTATAGCAAGAAGAGCGAGAGAGAGAGATAGAGAGAGAGAGAAATAGATATAGAGAGTGAGAGATAAAGAGAGATAAATAAGGAAAAGAGAGAAAGAGACGGACAGACAGACAGACAATCTAGCAGACCAGGATGGAAAGTAATATTAGACGAAAAGGAATACGAAAGAGGGAATGAGACAGACAGAGACAAAGAAAGACAGGTAGAAACTTAGAGAGGCAAACCGTGGATGGGGAGTAATAATGAAATATATGTTTTTTAATAAATGAATGAATGAATGATTAAATGAATTTATGAATATATAAATAAAGGAGTGAATGAGACAAGGAATGAACGAATCAATAAATAAATAAATGAATCAATGAATGAAAAAAAACAAAAAACTAATAAATTTCACCTTTAACGTCATGGAGGAGTTTTTCTTTAAAAAAAATTTCGCAGTAATATATGTGTCATCACTATTGTCATTATCAATTACATTATAATGCCATCTTTATCATTGATTGACCAAATGAATATCTATAAAGTTATGTTTCCTTTTTTTTTTTAATTTTCATTACAAACTGAAACAAAGAGAGACAGACTCGGGATTGAAATGAAATGAATACTTTGATACATGTATTTGAATAAAAGAATGAATGAATGAATGAATGAATGAATGAATGAATGAATGAATGAATGAATGAAGCAAGCAACCACCAACTAACTTACTTACGTTGACTAAACACCGGGACTGTGGCAAACCCTATAAAGATATCAAAGTAACCAGTGTCACTAGGGTCATCATCGTCACTAACATCATTTGTCTCACACAAAATAAAATGAAATAGCTTCCACCAGTGTCGTACTTTACACTTTTATTTAAACTACAAAAAGAAGCACACAATAAGGAAATGTCAAATTTTCGGAATTGAAAATTCCTTCATCGGAATAATAATAACAATAATGATAAGGAAGAAGAAGACATATGACGAGACCTAAGACTTATAAAGATGCTAATTTCAAAGGATTCGATAAGAGTCACTATCCGATAGAGTTCACTAAAGAAAACAGAGAGAGAGAGAGAGAGATGTGAGAGGAGTTCAGATACAACAAGAACAAAGGCGTCACCCAGGTTTCGGAGACAATCAGGAACATCGCTGTCCATGAATTTAAAAAAAAAAAAAGGACCAGGTCGGTTCGTGACCTATGCATGATGAAATCGGAGAAAATTAACCCCCACAATGCGCATGGGAGGAAGCGTTTCTTGGCTATTGGTACAGCCGAGTCTAGGACTTGCATCTTTCTATCGGAAAGCACCAGTATTCGCATTGGTGGTTCACAAGGCCAGTCATGTTCATTCTATTGATTCCGTCACTAACATCATCATCATCTTCGTCAACATGATCATTGTCATTGTAAAAAAGGCGAAACTTTTAAAACACTATTTGTTCCCAATATTATTCTGAACTTTTAATTAAAAATGTTTGAGCTAAAATACGACCGCCTAACCAGTTCGGCAGATCCCCTCTTCAGTAGAAATACATGACTAAATGAAAAGTTAGTAAACTTAACTACAGTAGGGAAGGTGAAAAGATTTTTTTTTTTTAAAATGCATAGATAGGTGAACTAGAAGTTAGGTTTAGTTTAAAATTAGAGCAGAAGTTTTAAACATAGCGGGTAATGATACGAGTTTAGGGGAGATNTAAACTTAACTACAGTAGGGAAGGTGAAAAGATTTTTTTTTTTAAAATGCATAGATAGGTGAACTAGAAGTTAGGTTTAGTTTAAAATTAGAGCAGAAGTTTTAAACATAGCGGGTAATGATACGAGTTTAGGGGAGATCACGAGGCAGGGCCAGCTAAAAAAGGATGAACTTAAATTTTTAAAAACAGACTAGTCAAAACACCCGCAAATTTGCGGCGTTATCGTGCGAAAACGACCAAACTACATCTACAACATTAACACCGTTCCTCGTTTTTGTAATTATTGTGCTCACACACATCATTGTGTGTAAAAAATATCGGGCTGAAAAACAAAAAAAAACGCCAAAAATTAATTATTTTTCTCAACGCCAGCCTCTCTAAAAATCCACCATATTTGTGAAATCTGGCCTCAAAACACCAATTTGGCTGCAGACATCACAATAGTAGCGACGTCATGAGCATAAACGTCAATTAAAAAATGGATATGGGAAATCCATTTTCTACATATTCGGAGACAATCAGGAAGATTGCTGCCCATGAATTTAAAAAAAAAAAAAAGGACCAGGTCGGTTCGTGACCTATGCATGATGAAATCGGAGAAAATTAACCCCCACAATGCGCATGGGAGGAAGCGTTCCTTGGCTGTTGGTACAGCCGAGTCTAGGACATGCATCTTTCTATCGGAAAGCACCAGTATTCGCATTGGTGGTTCACAAGGCCAGTCATGTTCATTCTATTGATTCAGCTCCTTTCCGTAACGATGATTAAGTTCACCCTGGCGATCGACACTGATACGTACATTATCTCGACCCGGCATCTGATACAAATACTCGGTTTCAACTTCGGGGACCAGAAGTAAACATTTCAGGGCGAACCGCAAAAACCAATGACGTATGATCCATTTAAAAACACCGAAATGGGGCCGTACTCACGAAACAAAGAATATTTACGTAATTACCAAAATAATACTTACGGACCGTTTAAAGCGAAGAAATTATCAAAAGAAACACCTCCAGATCAAAAGGAAGGTGCATGCAAAATTTTGGGTTGGTTGGTGCACAAATAGTCGAGATATGACTCCTACAAAATTTCACGAGATTTTTTATAATATAAGATATACAGGCTCACCAGTGACGTAAAGATAATAAAATAATATCCACAGGCCTCCAATCATCCGTTTTATACATCAGACGGGCTTTGTGAAAAAGGCCGAGATTATTGTTCCAATGCAAACACTGAGGCTGCCCTCTTTTGACAGAGAGACAAAGCCTACTTTTTCAGGGAACCCAAAAAGGTTTGAGTGTACAGCTTATAAACCGTTCAGAATTTTACATTGAAACTTGCATGCTGAATATTTATGAGTATATTAATTGACAGTGTGAAAATATTAACTATAGCTTAAATGGATATTGACAGACAGATCGGCTTTTCGTTAGCGGACTTCGAGGGAAAACTGGTTGACCATTTTCTGAAAACATAAAAGCCACAAGAACAAAAACAACACCAACAACAATTCCAACAAAACCAATAACAACAACAACAACAACAACAACAAATCGACGAATATAAATATGTATCCTTGTCCAAAAACTCCTGTATAATGTGTTCTGTTAATAGCTGTGTGGCATATTCGTCCTTTTCACACTATATGGGATGTTTTAAGACATGATTTATTTACCATGCCCACCATCTAATTTTCTTTCCATCTGCCTCTAAACCTGAGACTGTCCTGTGGCAGTAGGTTCTCTATCTACCTCCACAATATTACTATTAGCCTCTTTATTTACCTCCAGAACAGGCTACTGAAGCCTAGCCTCTCCAGTTTCCACAGCAGTTTTCATTTGGCATTAGCCTCCTTCCTTTCCTTTTTTTTAAATCCCACTCCTTTTAAGGCACCACGGCATTGATTAGTAGCTTAGTAGTTATTTTCGTATAATTATACTTTGTGTGACTCCTTAGAATTTTACCATTCCTTTAATGGACTTCTGGCATAATGATATGTTGATGTTCTTTCTCTAATACTTTAAAATGTCAGTATTATTAGGTGTCCTTTCCATGCAATACATATTAATCTTTCCAACTGCTATTCCTTACATGTAACATTTAGTCTACTAGAGTTTGTTATAGACAGATAGAATTGTAGAAAAAGCATTATTGTTAGTTCCTTATTCTACAGCCCCTGCCCAATGGGTCACGGGGTGGAGTATACCCTCTGTCCCCGCCCTAGCGGCACAACACTATCAAGCATGTTTTTGTCACCAATCCTCCTTCCTTTCCACGATAGATATACTGTGATCTGGCCTTTCCGATTTCCACCCTAGATTTACTGTGATCTGGCCTTTCCAATTTCCAAACTAGATTTACTGTGATCTGACCATTGCCTTTTCCACAGTAAAATCTACTACCCATATTTTATTGTCATTTTAATATCATAAAATGCTGCACAATTGTACGAATGACCATTGCTGTTTATTTGCACAACTATTTTCTCTAAACAGCGCAATTTGACGAACCCGGAAATTGGATGATATTTTTGCCCGGGTTTCGAAAGGTAGACTAAGGCCAGGCCACTCCATTCCGGTTTCAGTCTTACTGTTTTCATTCAAGATTTTCACATAACTGGTTATTCGCACAATTGTTTGATTAACTATAACTGGTTATTCGTACTTATTGTTCGAATAACTATAGGTATGAAGATGCCAACAGAACCTGGCATTTTGATATGCAGTTTTAAATAGTTCCTATAAAATCAGAAAACTGGCCATGGGGAGGGGACAGGGTTGGATTTTAATTTCAAAGGCTTAGATAGGTGCAAATACATGTGCAGACTCTGCGTGCTGTTGGCATCTTCATACCTATAGTTATTCAAACAATTGTACGAATAACCAGCTATAGTTAATCAAACAATTGTACGAATAATCCTGTCCTTATGATAAATGTAGTGTATACGGGACATTGGCGTCTACCTTCTAGTTTCACCTTGCTTCGAGCTCAGATTATACCTATTTGATCAGTTGACAGGGTTTAACAAGGTTGATCATACAAGTTCATATGGTCATCAAAAGAAAATGCTTAAGCATGAAATATTAAGCTGACTTACACAATCCAGTGGACAAGATCACCAAATGTACCGTCGCCAGAAGCATATACATGGTGTCTGTTGAGGTGGTCTGTTTCGACACTAGAGCAGGCAACTGTCGTAGCACTCTCTGGCTTGTCCTTATCTATACCATATTATATACATGTACATTATGATAATTTCAGAGCAGAACAAAGAGAGCGTAAAAAATGACTTGTTTGGGCGGACTGATAACTCATAACGCCATGGATGGTGCACATGAGTGCGCCAAAATATACTCCTCCATTAGTTTTTATTTCTTTATATTTGCAACGTAGTCATGCCCAGTCATCTATACTAATTAGATCCCTTGCTATGTCAGCAGAGCAAATGCATTGCTTCCTGAAATATAAATCGAAAGAGCATATCGTCGATCTTCGCATAGGACCTGCCAGATATGACGTGAAGCACCCTAACCGGTTATATATATGCGAAGACCGTCGATGTAATAGTCATTTTGTGGCCCAGTTCCCTCGAGATTCTGAGATGCATTTTTGGATTTTCTTCTACATAGTTATGTTTCTCATGACACTGTATCTCGGACAGCTTGTCTATAATATCATAAAAGTATTGTATTAAGAACATCTCGCCTGTACTGATCGCCCGGCATTGTCATATTCCTCTCTTATATCTCCTTCATGTCCCTCTTCCAAAGTCACCTCTGTTTTTTGTATGTGTATCATGCTTCCAGCCGTTCAGTTCCCGGCTTCGCGAAGAATAGGAGTGACATGGTGCTAGCGCGTCGTACGAGGCGACTAAACGGCGAAAAAAAACAGGTAGTGACTTCCGACACAGAGTCACCTGGTCCTCTAGGTTGGGGGTTGGGTCACGGGGCTAACAACCCCTCCCTTTAAAACAAAACACTGTTACAGAAACACATAAACACTGTTACAGAAACACATAAACACTGTTACAGAAACACATACAAACGAAATGTGAATCTCTGCTTGGCTGATTGTGGACTTTCTCCAAATGGAGAGCTCATGATGCGTGACAGTCAAATCCGAAAGGAAGCTGTTAGGCGGACGCCTCCACCATCATCCAAGTCTTTCCGGATTGGATCGTGGAATGTTAGGACCTTGTATGAGACTAGAAAAACTGCACAGGTTCTTCAAGAAATGCAGAGGTACCGTCTAAACATACTAGGAATCAGCGAGACCCATTTGAACCAGCCTGGACAGAAACGAATGAAAGAAGGAGAACTTTTTATCTATTCCGGAAGTGACAGAGATGGACCTCATAGAGAAGGAGTAGGAATGTTCGTAAACAAGGCAACACAGAAAACATTCAGAGATTGGGAAGCACATGGTCCAAGATTCATCATGGCCTAATCGGAACAAAGAAAGAAGTCAAGCAAAAGGAAGGTAAGAGGGTCATAAACATGAACATTATACAAGTATACGCCCCAACCAACGATGCTGAAGAGGAAGACAAAGACAACTTCTACAACCGTCTCCAGAGTGTGATAGACAAGCTTCCAAGTAAGGACATCAACATTGTCATGGGAGACATGAGTGCCAAGTTAGGCTCTGATAACAGTCACTACGAGGAAATCATGGGCAGACAAGGACTAGGAGAAGCAAACGACAACGGGGAAAGGTTTCAGAACTTCTGTGCATTCAACAGCCTAGTCATCGGAGGAACATTCTTCCCACACAAGAGGATCCACAAAGCAACTTGGGTCTCCCCAGATGGAAGGAAAGGACGGAGAACCAGATAGACCACTTCTGCATTTCTCGAAAGTTTAGACGCTTACTGGAAGACGTCAGAGCTCTGCGAGGAACAGATGTCGGGTCGGACCACCATCTGATCCTTGAAAAGATGAGGCTGAAACTGAGAAGGTATGCACAAGCCACAACCGGAAGTCGCCAAAAGTACCAATTTAGTGTTCTGAAGGACCCTGTTAAGAACAAAAAAATTCAAACTGGAACTGAAGAACAGATTTCAAGCCCTCCAAGATCTGGAAAAATGTGAGGTAAATGATCACTGAAATAAGATAAAGGAGGCAGTAAATGCAACATGCCAAAGTACCCTTGGACCAAAGGACAACACCAGGAAGGAATGGATCTCACAGGACTCCCTAGACAAGATCAAGAGAATAAGAGAGCTGAAAGCGAAAGTCAACAACTGCCGTACCAGACCTGAGAAACTCATTGCACAAGAAGAGTACTCCAGAGCGAACCGGGAGGTAAAGAACCCCGATGGCCTGGCAGAAAAAGCAGAGAGGGCAGCAGCAGACGGACACTTGAGAATTGTTTACCAGATAACCAAAACTCTTTCGGGAAATTTAGCAAGCCCACCCTACCAGTGAAGGACAAGGAAGGAAACACTATCTTTGACTCAGCAGGACAACTCAACCGATGGCGGAAACACTTTGACAAACTCCTGAACAGACCACCGCCAGACAATCAGCCAGAAATTCTTCCAGCCAGAAAGGATCTCCCAATAAATAAAGAACCACCCACGAGAGAGGAAATAGCGGCAGCTATAAAATCCCTGAAGTCACACAAGGCTGCAGGTCCCGACCATATACCACCGGAAGCCCTCAATGCGGATATGGAGACATCAGTGGAAATGCTGAACGCCCTATTTGAAAAGGTTTGGCAGGAAGAGGAAATACCCACAGAATGGAAGGACGGACACCTGATCAAGAACGAAGGGAGACCTCAGCAACTGTAACAACTACCGAGGCATATCACTCCTGTCCATACCAGGGGAAAACTTTAACAGAATACTCTTGGAGAGAATCAAACTGGCAGCAGACGACAAGCTCAGAGGGAATCAAACAGGACTTCGCAAAGCCGGTCATGTGTTGACCAGATAGCTACCCTGCGCATCATTTTTGAGCAGTCTCTGGAATGGAAATCACCCCTTTTAGTCAACTTATCGACTTTGAAAAGGCTTTCAACAGCGTTGACAGGGAAACTCTGTGGAAACTCATGAAACACTACGGAATACCTGACAAATTCGTCAAGCTTGTGAAGGCCACCTACTATGGAACAAGCTGCCAAGTCTTACCATAATATTTTAGGACATAAGAAAACTTCGAGTTTTTTGTTGTTTTTTTTCAGTTGATGCTATTCTAAAATGTTTTTACTATAGGGAACTGAAGAAGAAATAACTTAAGCGATTACTGCCAGCTTCCCGTTATGGCGGATGTTCGGCAGCCTAGATTAACACTGGCAATAATTTCATGGGGATAAATAGTGATTAAGATAAGAAAACAACTCATATTTGGTTTCAAATATATATTTGTAGGTAGAGAAATGGCTAACCTTCTTATAAAACGGAACATCTTCAAAGAACAATAGTATTTCTGGATCCACTCCCTCCCCTCCTCTTCGCCCCTCCCCTTTTAAGCTTGATCCGCTCGCCAGATTGACCAACGATTGTGTTCGGTGATTTGAGCTTTTGTTAAGACGTATCCCTCGTTTTTATATTAAATTAACGTGCATTCATTTATATTTTACAACCATTAGGCCATGTCATAGTTTGGCATAGACAGAAGATGTGACAAGCATGAAATTTTAGACTCAACGTGCAAGCTAACGTGTAAGCCTTAACTGTTTTGAGTTTCTCAGTCACAGGAACAATCAGCATCATCTGTGTTGAATGAGCATCAGTGACTATCACTATATATCACTGGTACATCAGAGAAATACATTCATGCAACATGTATGAGCATCACTGCTTAGTTAAAGATAACCAATATCAAAAGACACAGTGGAAAACAAATGCAAATGCGTAACTTCCCATAATCTGATAATGCATCAGTTCACCATATCATAAAAGAACAACGCAGCAAGAAACAGTACCTATCTAACTATTGTAACTTCCCATAATCTGATAATGCATCAATTCGCCATATCATAAAAGAACAACGCAGCAAGAAACAATACCTATCTAACTATAAATCTCTTTGATAACTCGTCGGTAGCATGGCCATCTGATATAATATCGTTAAAAGCTCCCTATTATAGACGTAAATCATATTCATCTGTTATCTGTTATTGAAGTACAATGATATTGGGCTCATTGTGACTTTATTATTTTATTCTAATGAATTTTGTTTCTGTAAAGCAACTGCCGGCTAGGCCGATTAGCCGTAAAAAGAAACCGCACGATATCAGAATTGGCGGTGCAGTGATCGATAGGCTAGTGCGCCATGCAGGAAGTTCACTACCAAAATCGTGTAGGCCAAGCGGGCAGGGTGGACTTCCTCTTAGATTCTGTTCGTAATTATTATAAACCATTTAAGGAAACGATGTTGTGAGGTTTACTTCTAATCCGTTTTTCTCTTCATTCTATTAGGCTTGACAATCTCTTTGTAAAAGCCATCCTGTACTACTTCGTGTTAGAATGACAAATTGTGCTGCTGATTTTTATAAGAAACGCATATAAAAATATCCAGTAAGTGACCGCCCTCACATATGCTTCCCCATAAATAATCGGTGCAGAGTTCAAACCTGATCACTTTTAGTGTAACATGTCACTACTTATATATATATATATATATATATATATGTAAGTACCATACGAAGCAAATATATCTAGTTATTCATTATATCGAGACCGAACACTGAGAGAAAGATCTGGCCAATAATGCTATCACTGGAAGTTGTGATTGCATATTTTTGCCACTCCACGAGTTTTAAATCTCACAATAGCCACGTAGCCTAAAATAGCCCCCAAGCTTTGACGTCATTAGTGTTTGTATTTACATTCAGCGACGCATATTTGTGGATGGTTTTCATCAACATCCTGTGATGGCAACGTCATCAGTGTTTGTAATTACGTCAGCTCACCTCAGAATGTGAGGATGAATATCTTTCATGGTCATCATTTCCAACCTGCGTTCTTTCTGAAATTGTTTGTGCAATGTCGATTTATTAAGTCTGGACACCGTTTTGCACTTTGGCGTGCAATCCTCCTCATCAGATCCATAGAAAATTGTCCCAGTGTTGCGCACCAAGGCATGTTCAAGGCAAGCTGATAAAATATCCTGTGTTGTTTTTTTTTTTAATCACCACTTTGCACTGAATATGCCTTGATGCGCAGTTCTGCTGTAGCTGTCTTTAAACGTGAAGGATTGCACGCCAAAACGCAAAAATCACTCATTTGGCATTAGTCCGTGTATTGGTGTATTAGTCTCGCACCACGTGACCATGGGAAAGTGCCATAGACCTCATGATGACTTCAGATTTTTTTTTAAACTTTGATTTATTCAACAATTCCAACAGAATAAAGATTACGTGAACAAGATGGAGGAATAGACCATGGCCATCCAGGCATTGTAATCCATAACTATGATCATTACTTTCACTTTCTCCATTGTCAGAGGATTTATAACTGGCTGTTAAGATCTGTTACATTCCCTTTCATTGGCTGAAGCTGTCAGAGGATTTATAACTGGCTGTTAAGATCTGTAAAATTGCCTTTTATTGGTTGAAGCATCTTTGACTCTTGTAAGAGATATGTGAAGACGCTGCCATGTGCTATGGGGCTTTCAGGTTGACTTTTTTCGCCAGCTGATTTCTTTTTCTCTCTGGTTGACTTTTTTCAGCTGACTTTTTTTTTTTTTTAAGTTGAATTGTCTTGCACTTGGCTTCCTAGCTGGCATTTTTCTTTTGCAGTAGGAGGGCGCTGGTGAAACAGTGGTTGCTGTTAAAAGTTGCTGATTGGATAATCCCGTACAATATTCATAGTTGAAACTCTTCCATTCTCTCCTTCTGTCTGTCTGCTCTGCATCCTTTTGTTTTGTCCTTCCTTCCCTATTTCTTTTCATTCTCTTCCCTTTCATATTTCACTTCCTTCCTTCCTTCCTTCCTTCCTTCCTTCCTTCCTTCCTTCCTTCCTTCCTTTCTTTCTTTCTTTCTTTCTTTCTTTCTTTCTTTCTTTCTTTCTTTCTTTCTTTCTTTCTTTCTTTCTTTCCTTCCCTCCTGTCTCTCCTTCCTTACATCAACCCTTCCCCACTTCTTTGTTTGCTGTTATTTTTCTCTCCTCTTTTCTTCCCTTTCTTTTCCTTCCTTCCTTGTCTTATCCCATCTTCCACTTCTCATGTTAAGTATCTCTAGCTCAAAATCTCTGAACACCAGGTATTTCTACCACGCAGTTTAGCACCCCCACCCAACCCCTACCTCCATTCCTCTGTGTTTGATTCTTTACACTTCGTCACGTCAACACATGCCAATAACCTCCATTCGTTCGCTACGCCATCGGCGGGTATAGAGAAGGGGTCAGTTCTGCTACA
>JAWQUT010000227.1:1225991-1236267 GCA_033807755.1 Ellobium chinense
GGCGGCCTGGGTCAATATATATTACATGTAGCATGTACAATGACTAATTATACAAAATACGCTTTGTTTATTGCGCTGATTTTTTTGGGGGAGTCTTTTTAGAGTGATAGAGCGAAACCCGTCTACAACGCTCTCACGTCTTTAATACCGATTAGCCGATCCTCGCTCACACTTGCCTGGGGTCTCCTGGCCTTTTGTTGGAAGCTTCAAATGGCGACATTTGCATAATACCCAGACTAGGAGGCTTGGCACTGATAGGTGGGGTGGGTTTTTTTTGGTTCCTTTTATTTTTTTTTTAAAATGCCCCTGGAATGTATTAGGAATAGGGATGAGAGAAGGGGTTGGGTAGGGGAGGAAGGAAAGGTCAAGATGACATGTCATGTTACAATGGTAAAATAGATAGCTGGTGGCCAAAGAAAAAAACATGCACTTAATTCAAAACTCAAAACCCAGTACTTTAAAGAGTTGGAAAGAAACTGAGGATGAAATTTCAAGCATATTAACAGACACTTATTATATGACAACTTGCGCTTTAACGATGGGATCTCGTAAGAATTACATTGGTGCGTCGGTGCTGAATGCACCCTTTAGTGGACTTGCCAAAAGCAGTGTTAATTGAGACCTTGCGCATTAACGATGGGATCTCTTACCATTGTGAGAATTAAAATACCTCTACATGATGAAGGCTGAGAGAGTGCATTCAGTACCGATGCACTAATGTGACTCTCACGATGGTAAGAGATCTCACCATTAATGCGCAAGCTCTCAATTAGCTCTAAATGTTGCACGTTTCATCAAGCTAGGTAGATCTAATACATTTTTGTCACAGCAAAACAATTATAAACACATGTCAAAGAGGGGCTTGTCGTCTACAGTGTGTTAGACGCACATTTGGCCTGATACTGTCATGCAGGTGTTTTCAACTTTTCAGCTGTGACTTAACCATACCACTTAGATATTTGAAATTTGCTGCAAATGTGATACATTTCAACAATATTTGAATTGAATGACTGTAGCTATTAAACAGGTTTTTTTTTCTTGAGGGGGGGGGGCGTTGGGAGGGCACCTTGGGGTAGCGATTTTCAAAATGTTATAAGCCTGTCTCCGATGACACACGAGCATGCAGTAGACTTAGCAGGGGTGTATCGCGCAGTTTTCTGGAGGCACATCACTTTTGACAGTTCGATAACCCCCCTTTGTTACTTCACACTGCGTCGCTAATTAATGTGGTATTCAGCCAGTACAGTTTGGCTCGTTACTGCATGTGTTAGAAGCTATAATGTCATGCGGGCTAATGAAACATGCAGCGCAATATCGCGCCAACTGTATGGGTGTGGTGCGAATTGTAGCAAGCCCTCGGTTAACCTTGTCAAATGTAGGCAGGTCGTGGTATTCTGGTATAATGTTTCTACTTGCAGTGGGGTAGTGATTAGTAACTGTTTTGATTAGTAATTGATTGAATGGGGACACTTTGAGGTTTGACAAGGTGTCAGTGAGTGCTGGCGCCTAAATATTTGAATTAAAATAAAAAGGTGATGAATAAAAACAGAATATATAGTAACCCGAGATCCAGAATCCTTTCTCTCTCTCTCTCTCTCTCTCTCTCTCTCTCTCTCTCTCTCTCTCTCTCTCTCTCTCTCTCTCTCTCTCTCTCTCTCTCTCTGTGTCTCTGGTTTCTTGCTCTCGTTCATTTCTTTCTCTCCCTGTCTTTGATTTCCTTTTCGATCTATCTCTCTCACTCACTCTCTCTCGCTTTTCTCTCTCTCTCTNCTCTCTCTCTCTCTCTCTCTCACTCACCTTCTCTCTAGTCTGTTTCACTCTGACACTCTTTTGTGCATAACTAGAGCTTCTCAGAATCTTTAAACCCACCAAAGTACACACAGTAGAGAGGAATTTACGTTTATGCATTTTGAAAGGAATCAAAGCTGCGATGAAATCAGTGGTGGCAAAAAAAATTTTTTTTCAAGAATAAATCACTCTACTGCACATTTACACTAGACTATCACTGGATAACACAACATATTTCTTATTAATAAAATTTGTACGACAATAATGATGAAGAGGATGATGATGAGGATGATGATGATGATGACGACGATGGTGGTGGGAGTTGAGGTAGTGGTGGTCGTAGTGTTCGTTGAGATAGCTTAGTTTTGTTTGATTTTTTTTATTATAGTTGCCACCGCAGCTGATGTTGTCTTTACCATTGCTATTCTGGATAAACCACTTCACGTCATTCTTAATGTCATTTGCTGTCTCTAATTACATGTCCCAATTTTAATTTTACTCATGTAGTTTCTTTTTTATTATTTTCAGATATATGCAGGAAGTGCCTGAGGCTAACATCATCAGTCAGGTCAAGAATAACGCCGAGGTCAAGGTCACGCTTATCCCCGACAGAAAGTTGATAGAGGTCAAGGATATGTTAGTTCACATGAGGCGGGTAAGTGTCCTCGAAGATCAGGATTGAGGTCAAGGTTACATTAGTTCAAATGAGGCGGGTAAATGTCCTTTTAGAATCGGATATGGGTCAAGGATACATTAGTTCACATGAGACGGTACGTGCCCTTGTAGATTAAGGTTGGGGTCAAGGAGGCTGTAGCTCACATAAGGCGAGTAAGTGTCCTCGAAGTTTAGGATTGAGGTCAAGGTTACTTTAGTTCACATGAGGCGGGTAGGTGTCTTCTGAGATTAGGGTTGGGGGTCAAGGATACTTTAATTTACATGAGATGAGATGAGGTGTCCTGTGAGATCGGGGTAGAGTTCAAAGACAAAACGGGCATGGCACATTAGTTCACACAAAACGGGCATTGGGTCCTCTGTGGTGGAGGAAGCACATGTTAGTTCACATGAGACGATTGAAGGTTCTCAATGTTCAAGAAGCCCTTTCTCGTAGGGCATTAAGGCAAAAATGTGTAGATGGGAGGGAAGATGGGGGACGGGCAGAGGGGGGGATGGATCGTCATGGAAGCACACATATAAGCAAACGTCGTTGTATGATTTCGTAAGAAAGTCTATAAAGAAAAATGGGGACAGGCAGTTTAGATTTTAGTTTTCTTAGGCACCTAACCATTACGTATTCCTGGTGTAAATGGCATATAGAGAAGGATCTGGGTGCTGTACTGTGGCAACTAACAATGGCTTTACTATGTATTTGGTTTGTCATGTTTATACCTATTATGTATTTTGCAGTATGTGTATGTGTTTATTGATGTTATAATGAATTACATAACATTGTTTGACAATGTAAACAAATTCCCTCGGGGTAAATTATTTTTTTTATGGCGAAAGGGGTTTCATTTTCGAAAGCTTCTCGCAGTTCTGGGACTTTTTTTTTTTAAAGAAAAAAAAAAACATTAATTTCTGAAGTGTTACCCAAAGTGTGCTACACAAAAAACAACGACCGGGTCCCGTCTATTTTAACATTGGTGGTGATCTTTCTTGTGTCGCTTCTCCCCATTAATTTCGATTTCTCGAGGGCAGGGAACAAAGGGAAATAACAGTGATCTGAATGAGCTGACATGCGTGATTCCCTCCCTTGGGTGATTATGTCAAACAGCGAATGATTCGCATTGTATTGTTTCGCTATCCGCAGCTGTTGTTGTTTTTGTTGTCATTATTGTTGTTGCTGTTGTGGTAGTGGTGGTTGTGCTGGTGGTCGTGGTAGTCCTGCTGCTGCGAATAACAGTGAAGATCTTCTTTTTCCACCATTATCTCTTCGCTTTGTGCTCAGGTACTTCCTATTTGTTTCAGTATCATTGTCTGAAGTACATGCAATTTTCTTCTATCAATCTTTCTTTCTCTCCCTTGTCTTCATTTTCTACTCGATATCTTTTTATTGTCTTTCCTTCCACCACTTTTCTTTTGTTTTGTTTTGTTTTTTTCATTCGCGTTTTCTGTCTTTCGCTCCTCTTTCTTTCTTTCTTTCTTTCTTTCTTTCTTTCTTTCTTTCTTTCTTTCTTTTTTCATCCATACCTTTTTCTTGCATCTTTTTCATTTCCCACAGGGATTAGAGCTGTGTGCTGCATACATTAGAGCAGCCTTTTAACTAATGTAATAATAATTTTAAAAGGGTCGCATTCGGGTCACGAAATTGGAGAACCCAATGTTTACGCGAATTAAGTCCCAATTTCTGCAAACCTTGATCACTATTTAGATTAATTGGTTTTTAATGAATTAAAAAATGTGCAGTTATCATTCCGGAAACAACGGTACACCTCGATTTCGCCGTAATATTGTTTGGCAGTGATTAAGCGAGGAGGACGGTTTTGTTGTTTTTTTGATTTGTTGTTGGTTTTTTTTTTGGGGNGGAGGGGGGGAGACGGGGGGATTAAGTTACGGTACAATCGAGCATAATGCAGGAAACAATCGGTGAATGAATAAAATGTAGCTGAGTGGAGTCGCCTATGTGTATAGCAAAGAGTGGAGGAGGAAGGGGTAGGGGAAACATTATCACTGTGCCTGACGTAATTTTATGGAAGACAAAAGCTAGGTGTAGAAAGGGAGACATACCATTGCCCATAGCAGAGAAGACAGAGGAGTAGCCTTTTTTTTTTCGGGGGTGGAGGGGGGGGGAGAGGAGTGCATGAGAAGGCATAGTAATGTTTGGAGAGAAGGGAGAAGGGAAGGACGCTCATGTAATGAAAATGTATCAATTATGGGAAGCAACATGGGTTTGTAAAAGAGGGTGGGCGGGGTGGAGGGAGAGACAGGCCCTTCTTATTCACACGGCCATGGAAAGCGAGGACAGACTGAGATTGCGGGGACAGTGAGAGACCCTGATGCCGGAAGTCGGTTAGATTTTCATCTATTTCCGGTGGCATGAAAGGGGAGGAAACCGAAGGTCAGGCTGGCCCATGATACTGTCGGGAGTCTGTTACCTCCCTTGGGAAATCAAGCTTTCGTGTCCAATGGCTATTGATTGGGGCAAATGGCTCTTGATAATCCGGACGATTCCGTGGATAAAGCGAACACAGAATGGACGTTTATGCATTTAGAGGGGATCAGACCTCGAGATAGAGCAGGGTTAGAGGATTGTTACGCAATCAGACTCCAGAAACGATTTGTTTCAACCCTGTATTGACACATATAATTCGCTGTAACCGTTGTCGAACCTACAAGCTACTTGAGACAGCATCTTTTGTTTATTATAAAAAAGGTGGTGATCGTTGAGGGGGTGGCCGTGCTATACGGGGCGTATTTTACATGGCAGAGCAAGTAGAAAAATGAAAAATGAGAATAGTACTTTCATTGATCAAGCGGGTCAATTTGGTTTACAATGCCGTGTTATACATCTCATTCATAGAACAAACACATAGAACTGGAGACGTCGTGGTTGTAAATAAATAGAGAATAATACAAATGAAACACATATACCAAAATCATTGCTGATCGCCTGCAGTGCAGCGCCCTGGTCCCACCAGCTCTAAAGCCAGGTACCTATTTACATCTGAAAAGCCTTTCTTCTGTGGGGTCGAAAAGTAGTGTAACTTTGTCATGAGAGTGGGTTTGCCGTGTGATACGATGGGGAAATATACGGTTCTGCATGTGAATTGGACCGCGCACCCTTTGGATAGCCTTCACACGGTTTCAAAATCGTTAAGTGACGGAGCAATGCAGTGCTTTTCGTTATGTTCTGTGTTTACTACTTTATACAGGGTGGTTTGTGCTATACAAGCAGGTGATCATGACAGGAAGCTCCGCAATTATGCAGGGCATCTCACTGTCCTTCTGCAGAGCCCTAGTTGCATCTTCGGTTAATCGCAGGTCTGTTTAATAGGGAGGCAGCACGTATAGGGCTGTTTCTAGTGTTCCAGGGGTATTAGATAAGCTTAACTCCAGGCTGGTCCTCCTCTTGATCCTAGAGTTTTCAATAGTCACCGGACCGTAAGAAGAGTATGCCAGGCATTTTATCAGTATGGAGCAAACAGCTTATGTCGAAATCACAAACAACAGATATGAAAACATTTTTGTACCATTCTCCAGTCAGCTGCCCCGGAGAGCATCTTGACTCAATCATCATGAAATTGTCATCATATGGATGTGTTCGTGTGTACAGAAGGGGTGGAGATGTATATATTATGTGCGCACTTTACTCAGTATGTGAAATGTCATTACTTTGTATCTGGCTAGGCCATATTTCCTCAACAGGGCGAATGTTTATTTCTTTTTTATTCTATTCTATTCTATTCTATTCTATTCTATTCTATTCTATTCTATTCTATTCTATTCTGTGCTGTGCTGTTTTCTGCCGTGCTAAGCTGTGCTGTTCTGTGCTATCATTTTGTTGCTGTGAAGAGTTTTTATCACTCTGATATAGGTATTATTAGCGTCTTGTTGTTCTCTGTCGATCGCCGAAGTGGTGGTCGAGAAGTAAAGCGCTTGCCTCATGGCACGGAAGGTCTTAAGTTCGAACCCTGCCATCGACGGATAACTCCTTAGATAATTCATTAGCATTGTTTCACAAGCAACTTTTGACGGCGACGTGATTTGAAAGGAGATGAGGGTGGGGGCCGGGGGGTGGGGGTGGTNGGGGGGTGGGGGTGGTGGAGGCGGTAGGGTTCAAGCCTTGTCTCTGATGTAGCCATGACTGTGCTGAAAAGAGACGTTAAAACCGAACTCAAACATAAGAAACACACCATTCTTTGTCCCTCCACAGAACTTGAGCGTCCTGTTCAACGAAGAGCTTATGTTGAGCGACCAGTCCTACACGGCCATTGTGGGCAGTGGCGGCGGCTACAGCGCCTCCAGCAAGGACGTCTACATCGGCGACGACGAGGATTTCGAGGATGGCATGTCAGGCAGCGGGAGCGGAAAGGGTCCTGGTGAGGAGGAGGAAATTCCAGGTAGAGAAGGTGAGGAAACACTGCTGGCGTTGTTCATTCAGTTTTCAACTCAGTTGGGAAGTAACCCCTTTACAACAGGGCACAGCTGAGCCAGGTGATTCGGCTGCACAGTCTTGTAAAAGTAAAATAATACATGGTCACAGTCTTAGGAGTTTGCCTGTCTCATTTGATGGAGTTTTTCAGACAAATAAACCCAATATCCACATCAAAATAGTGGATTTACGACCTTATAACACAAAACTCCTGATTGAGAAAGTGATTGAATAGTCTAACCCCTTTCACTCCTGGACTTTTTTTTTTTAATACGTCAGACAGCCTTATGCTGTACTGGTCGAAGTTGGTTCATCCCAACTGGCTAAGCCCAGTAACTGTTTTGTACCAAAGATTTCCAAACTTCCAGTGACTCGACAAGAGCCTCTTGCGCTGAGAGATGAGTAGAGAGACGCACAGACTGTTGCACCCCTCTCTTCATGGGATAAAAACCGTATCATCGCAGCCGTCTGTCGTCAAGTTTGTGATTATATGACGTCACCACCAAGGGAATGCACTCTCTTGCATCAAAAGTTAATCTAGAGATTGCTACTATCTAGGTTATTCGAATCGTATGTGATCTTTAAATTACAAACGGGTAAGGTCAGAATTAAATTAGCTGCACTGATTGTTGATTAGTATTTCCAAACCAGTGCAAGTCAAAGCGGAAGCTGTTTAGGGTGTGCAATGAAAGATCACCCTCAGTCTTGTCTGTGGTAGTTTCAGCATTGAACTTTGGCCGGAATTTGAATAAGTCACCATTTAATATCAAGTCCCAAGGAACACAGAAACAAGACAAGTGGTTTTGTTCTCTAAAAATAGGAGTGGGAAAACCAGGGGGATTTTTTAAATTTATTATATAAAATACATTATGACTGTGTGTCATCAAGGAAGCCAATTGTCTTTTCGACCTTTAAGGGATTTCCTGTGACATACTATATACATATGCTTACTTTGGTCTTGGCTCTTTGTTTGCTGTGTGCACAGAGTTGTCCCGAGAATTTTTTTTTCTTAACCCGTCCAAGGTCTTGTGTCTTTAACATGATTAGCTTGTTGTCTGGAAACGGAAATGATTGGAAACGGAGAGTACTTGGCGGCAGACAAGAGCTTTAGGCAAAGAGGCGGTGCACGAGATAATTACGTGTATAGAGGGGAAAACCTAGGAATATTAATGTTGTTCTGACAATAGTGCAGGTGCATTTTTACGCCAAGATTTTTAGAGAAGTGATTGGGATTGTTATTGTTTATTATGGTTTATTACGTCAACGATTTCCTGCTGATCACAGGAAGTCACAACTATTATGAGCTGGAAATTCCCCTGAGTCAGTGAACTTTTAGAGAAATGCAGTAACACTTCATGACCTCAAGTACCGTACTCGAGACAACCGCAGAAATCTTGCAAGATCTGGGCCCCAGTCACTCATTGTCTGTTATATCGGGTGTCACTCTTCCCCTGCTTCACCCCCTCCCTCTCCCTTTTCAAAAACAAAACATAAAAAAAAGCTTATTTAATTTCAAAGTCTGACAGCTTCGATAATTCAAATCTTATGCGATTGAAATTGAATCAGCATGGCCTAAAAGTTACGGCGTTAGACTCAAGATCTGAAAGTCGTGGGTTCGATTCCCAACCACAGTCGTGTTGTAATAGAAAAGCTCTAGGGGAGTGGGTATATCCATCTTCCCTCCAGATGGTGAGTCCATCTTCCCCTCTTTCCACCATACTTGTTAAATGAGTACTTAGATGAATGGGGATTCTACTGTATGTCCTCTCCATACACAAAGGTATTCTTTATATCAAGGTGTTACTGCATATGCCTGGTCATATTTTCCTCTCCAGGAACCAAACCTTCTAGTGCCTTCATCAGTATTTCCATCGTATCGTAGATCGCCCCCCTCATACTCTGCTCATTCATCCACTCAGCTGAAGACAAGTGCCCTGGACTTCAGTTTGCTCTTAAGACAATCTGGCTAGTTTTTGTTGTTTTGTTATCTCGTGACCTCATCAAATGAGTAGATTATTCACTCTTACAATCCCCAACCCATCCTTCAAGCTGTCTCAAGCAAGCCTTAACCCTTTAAGTCCTAAGAAGGAATTTACTGTTAGAAAATGTATTTTTCAATGTACTGAGTAAACAGTGCACATGGTTTTGTTGAATGCGATATTAGAGATAAAGTGTAAAGTCTAAGTACTGATCGTAATTTTGTGGTCATAGAGGCCATATTATACGAATATGCTGGTTCTATCGCTTATCATAATTTAAACGTTTCCAAACTAATGTGCCAAATATGGATCATTGGTTCCTACAGGGCTAAGTTTGAGTCAAGGTTTCAAGGTGCTTCAGAGCGATTACGACTACATAGCATGTGTCTCGCTTCTCGGGATTAACATAGGATATAAGACGTAGGGGTACGTGGGATGCGAGACACGGGATTTCCACTTCCGGGATGTATTCGTCGCAATCATAGGCAGATTGCCCACTTTGAAAGTAGACAATTTGCAAACTGGGCAATTTTTGTGCTTGCTACAGCCCAGTCCATCCATCAGATGTTGCAGACAAAGTTATGTCACAAAGTCATTGCCCATCTTGGAGATGGGCACTTTGCAGACTGGGTAATTTTTGTGCTTGCTGCAGCCCAATTCATCCATCAAATGTCGTAGACAAAGTTAAAGTCACAGAGTCATTTATTACAAAACAACACCAAAGCTTGAGCGTGACATTATTTTCTTGCGTTTTTTTTTTGTCTTATACAGTTGTTGTTTTTTTCTGTCCTGAAAAACTTACTCAAATGAGATAGGTGAATTGCTTATGACTGTGACGGTATGTACCTCCAGGCTGTCTTCGGACCAACGGATTAGGACATATTACTGTCCAACCAGAAAATAGCGGTCGCAAATTATCACAGATTTCCACGTTTTTGAGGCCTGGTTGCAGTTTTGCAAATTTCCGCAAATTAGGACATTTTCAGCACATTTGGTGCAAATTTTGCTGATTTTGGTCAAATTGTGCATTTTTTCTGCCAGTGTCGCAATACTGTGAGAACAGGATCACATAAAATAATGTTCCATTTCTACATTTTTGGCAACATTCCAGTAGTAAACAATGCGACGTTGTAAAGATTACAAAGCTATTTTTGCAACATTTTTGCAAATTTTGGTGCAATTCTTACCACTTTTTTCATGCAAATTTTGCAATTCTTGGTGCAAATTTTGGGGGGTTTGAAATGCGATTTTCTGGAGGGACAGGTATAAATAGGTCGTATGTAGCAGTGAGGATAATTTTTCCCCTTTTACCACCTCTTCTTACATCAACCGTAGTTATCTTCTCGCTGAAGGAGAATCTTTGACTAGACCAGTAGACATGAGTAGACTATTCATGAGTACGGAAGTCAAAAGAGGAGAG
>JAWQUT010000227.1:1240623-1272087 GCA_033807755.1 Ellobium chinense
CCCTGCAAAATCAAATGTAAATATTGTACAGTGCATCCTCTTTACAATGAATGTTCCATTCGTTAATTTATCCCCTACGGAAAACGGAGTATTGTGGCCGGTTGAGCAGACAGCGCCTGTCTGAAGTGGCTGTCCGGCCGTCGATGAGATAGTTTACCCGGTAGAGAAGAGGAAATGGGGAATCCCCATCTCGACACGGGCCACAGGAAATGACGGTAAATGGATGAGACCCACGGGAACACAAGACCCCTTTTTGGTCAGACGATAAAAGGAATCAATTATTCTCATCTGGCCAAGGCTGTCCCCACACAATTTGATACCAAATGATGAGAAAGCCAAAAATAGAAAAATGTTTGCGGTGTAAACTAGTGGAAAGAAAGTGAGGGCGCAGACGTGGCGGGGTGACTTCTCCACGTGCCAGTGAACTCCGATAGGCGATCCCACTTAGGCCGAACAAAAAGCAGTTCTTGTTTACGCGAAAAAAGGAGCTGGCTCTTTTTATGTCTACAGTTTGCAAATTCTCCAAACGATATTCACCAAAAGAGCGCCGCTCTCACTAGGGCTACCGCCTATCATATCTCTGATACTACTCCTTTCTTCGCACGTTGTTCAGCACAGCATGGAACACCGCTTCAGAAATTCCTAGGCAATGGTTTTAACTCGAAATCGCTTGCCGTCCCACATTGGTGTGTTCTGCGACTAACCATCCTCCTCTGTTTGGATGTTTTTCAATCGACTGGTAAAAAAGCATATACCGTATTATCAAAAGTTCCCTCTCCCCCCTCCTCTCCCACTCTTTTTTTTTTCTTTAACTTTAAGTGAAACCTCGTGGTATGTTTTCATTGCTGTAAGGAGATCCTTTGAAATATCGGTTGGCTGATAAAGACACTTGACAGCAATGCTCAAGTTTAGTTTTATTCCAGGGAGGTCATCTCGCTGGGATAGATTTAAAACTACTGTATATTGTTGGGTTTTCCCGATTAGTTAAATCCATCCACCCATTCAGCCACATTTCCGTCCATTTTTCTAGTCAGCCATTCGTCTATGATATCTGTCCAATCATTTATCTATCTATCCATCTGTCAATCCATCCGTCTATCCGTCCACCCCACCATCGATCCACCCTCCATCCATCCATCCACCCACCCACACCTCAGTTGCATCCTTCCTTTACTGTATATCTATTTTCTGTCTCCTTTTGTTCCAGTGGGCACCACAGTGACCAGCCGTCCCACTGATAACCAGAGCGGAAACCAGGGTGGAGGCATCATCAACAAGGGCGGCAGCGGAGGCATCCAAAAGGGAGATAAACCTGATGGCCGTGACAAAACCAAGCCTGGAGATTCTGCCGGAACATCTACTGCGTCCTTCACCTTGCTATGTGTATGCGCCATGTTAGCCTGGACACACGCTGTGTTGTAACGAAGAGCTTCATATGTTGTGTTATGGGACGCTTGACAAGTGTGTAGCGTGTGCCAAATTGTTGAAAGGGTATGTCGTGCATGTTATGTAAGCGCACATTTGATGTATTATGAAAGGAAAAGTGGTTGGAGTGAGTTCAGGCGTGTTGCAAATTTGTGGCTTTGAGTAGCACTGCTCCTGCCGCTGTTGTTATGGAATGGATAAACACTGTTTCACTAATACCACAGTCACTGAAGTACAATAACAATCTCACTGCCAATGGTATGATAATAATGATGATGATGATTCTGTACGATGACGATCTCATTACAGCCTAAATGTCATCATCACTGTTAAAGTATAATGCAGGTGATACAGGATGATGAAAATGATGACATAGAAAAATTCTGAATGTAAGTCGGACAGGACAACAATATCGATAAAAATAGTAACGTTACTGTTAACCTGAAGGCCATCATTGTTGTCCCAGAATGGTGCAAGTGATACTAAAGAGTAAAGATAATGGTCATGATAAAGACAATTATGATGGCAGGATAATCCCCATGCATTATCATCCTCATTACCATCATCAGAATATGAGGATGTGCTCATGAAATCAGTTTCAAAGATTATGATTAGCAAAGATCTTGGGAAGTGATGTGGATGAATCTAAGGCTGTCTTTCATAGCAGCTAATGAGAATGACAAAAACGACACATAGTGATGATGATGATGATGGTGATAATGATGAGGATGGTGACAGTGGAGAGAACAGTGGCCGAAAAGATGATTGAAAATGCTAGGTGATGTTGAAAGAGAGACCAGTCGCTTGGAGGTGAATGAAAAGCTTCCCCACAGAGATGTTGATTTGGTTATATATGAGTGTCCTTTCAGTAAGAGAACAGTTGCTACACTAGGCTTTGGACTATCTGTGTATATTATTTTTCATAAGTGAGTGTAAAGTAGAGTAGTTCACAAGGGATGAGTGCCTTGTATTGTATCATACCTAGTATACAGATAAAGACATGCTTCTTTTTAAATCAACTGGATTTTTTTTTTTTTGCCATCAGCTGGAAGCATACCTGAAAATATTACAGAGGAAGTAGTCTTTTGTTTGAGTTTGAAAAGCAGAGTGGTTTAAAATGGAAATATTAAAATAATGTGTTGTTAAATTGATTAAATAAAAAAAAAATATTAAAAATACTGAACATGCCTGAAACAATGCTACATCTCCAGTCTCTAGTTCAGTGTCCAGTACAAGGGAAGGCATTTTTGATGTGAGATTAAGGATTATATTTCAAGATTGTAAGCAGAATGATACATTGAAATAATAGGCATGATTCTGATTTTGGAAAGGATATATTGTCATGGACCTTTGCAAAAGCTTTTAAATTAAAATTTTTAGCACTTGTCATGTAGCATCCCTATTTTCTGAGAAATCAATTACAGTATAAGTTACTCATGGACACAACCAGCACAATACAGTACTAGTTTCTTCCATTTCATCTCATCTTCCATAGGGTGGTTAACTCTTGAATTGTCACCTAATCGAAGTTACAGCAAACGTCTTGTGAGAGAATTTTGATTCAGTTTGTTGTTTTTATTAACCTGCCTGTAAATATTATTGTGATTGTATTTTCAGGATATGCAAAATATGGATCTGTGGATTGATTCTTTTTTTTTTGCCTTCTGTCATGGAAACTATCTAATAAGGGTAATAATTTCATTGTAAAAAACAAATTTTACAGGACGATATTGTATGATTGGTTTTTTTTGTTTTCTTAGAAGTTTTATTGTATAGTAAATAGGTACTTTTATAATAGATTTTAGGACTTCTGTAGATTTTAATGGACTAGATTATTAGCAAATAGATAAAATAAACCAGTAGAGTGAGTGTAGAGATGCATGCGAAAGCTAAAAATATCACACTTTTGTTCACCACTAAGCTTCAGCCAGTAGTAATGCAGATTTGGAGCAACGGAAATTTCAAATATCATTACAAAAAGTGTGGCCACATTGTAGGAAAAACTTGATCAAACTTGATGTGGAATATTCTTTCTTGCCTTAGCTTTTAGTAAAGTAAAGCATTCATTTGTCGTCAAAGCATTTTAACATTACCCTGTGTGTCCTTAATAGTCATTCAGAGCTAGAGCATGCAGTTAGGTTTCTTCAGTGATGACTGAGTGAGCGGTGATAAAATGGATGAGTGAAATGTCATGGTGAGGAAGCAATAATACTGTGGCTGATATGTGCTGATGTTTACACATTTGTTTTAAATGTTGAACCCCATATTTGCATTTCATTTGTGAGATTGAATGTATGTGGGTACGTGTCACATATATGTCAACGGACAATTTTAGCATTACGTATTTTTAGTATAAGATGTATTTGTGATACGTAATGGAAATGCTGTACATAAATAATGTATTGTTTCACTTCATAAGCATGTGCAAATTTTGTTTTACCATTTTAAAATTATTACCATGCTGACATTTCTTGAAAATTCTCCTGTCCAATTAGGAAATGAATATATCAGTGTGTATACATAGATAGCGTCAGTCTTTGTTGTTGTTGCTGATTGCAGATTCAGTTCTCTTGACTGTCCTCTTGTCAAGTTTATTAGAATTCTAACACTTCATAAAAAAAACTGTGAAGATATTTTGGCAGTTATGATTTAAACCATTTGTGTGGCCACCCGACAAAATGAGGCACATTTTGACACTATCAAAAATGAGTTTGGGTTGAATTCATGAAAATTGAGTTTTGAGTATAATTGAAAAGTTCGCTGTATTTACTATCTTTATATCAAACTTAACATGTACAAGTTTGGAAAAAGCCTGTGGATAATTTTGATGAAAATGTGATTGGCCAACTTAATGTTTCAAGTCGAATTTTCATTGGCAGGCTCTTAATATTTTTTAAGAACTTACTACACCTGGGTTTAAATTTTTCATAGTGCCATTTTCTGTTTGAAACTTGTTATTATATCAATATATTACTCTGGATGCTAGGCAGTTTTTGCCTGTATCTAAGCTGAAACTTTAACCGTATTTTTCTTAAAAATATAGTGTCGCCACCTGTCTTTGAAAGACCATATCATTTCAACTAACAAAATTAGAGCATTAAGTTTTTCACCAAAAGAACGGGACTGACCAAATTATTTCTGGATATCAATATCTTAATACTACCAAAATGCAAGATGTGGCATATTTTGTTCGGCAGCTACACATTTTGCTTTAAATTATGATGGTGATGAGGTTGAGAATTGACTGTAAGTGTGAAATGGCTGACCACTCACAAATCACAGCTTTTCTTCAATGCAAGGATACCACTCTTTTGTCAGAAAATTCTCTGCAGCTTAATCCATCGAGAATTATTCACAATGCTTCACATAAAACAAAGTTAGTTCTTAAGAAGTGAATTTGTATGTGCATAAAAATACATTACATAGCCACATCCGGTTAGTCTCTGTAATCCAGGATGAGAATGTCAAGATTAAGAGTAAATAAGAAATAAAAGAAGAATGAACTTTTTTGTTCAGATTTTTGTCTTCTTGGTGCCATGGGCAAGCATTTCATACACATTTTCCTCAGCCCAGTGGTCTGTAAAATGGGTACCTGGCTAAAGGCAGTGAAAGATATGGTCAGAATGTTAGTGATCAGCACCTCCAAATGACAGGTTATTGTAACCCCCCCCCCCCCCCCCCNCCAGAGAGTTGTGAATATCATCTAAATTAGTGAACTGGCCTGCAGGGGGTAATAGAAGTGTAAAGTCGCATAAGCAGGCATGAGACTGGATACGAGACTTGTAAACTGCATTTTTAGTATTATTTCTCAAGCTGATGTCAAACCAACATTCTCTGATCTCAAGAGAATTCTCTTAAGAGTGGCATCATTGCTCCAGCCTTTTGAATTTTGCATTACCTCATAGTGAAGTTTAATGTCAGAGTAGTAGATGAAACAATACAAAGATTCAATACCTCAAGCTCTCATATATGCAGTTTGTTACTTCTCTTAACTCTTCTCTTTCAGTGTGCGGCCCACATTCTCCATGCCTTAATTTGTCTTGATCTGCAGTATGCAAACTATTTTGTAATATATGCTCTGTTGGTGTTTAGGCAACTTCATTGAGACCATGGTTTTTGTCAAAGATCTCGCTAAAGGATCAAATGAACCTTTTGTATCCCTTCTGTCTGTTCACCACATCTCACTGACTGCAAAGTGATGGGATTATAAATCCTGAATTGCTTGTTTTGAGTTCTCCTGGTTTGAGGGTTTTCCTAAGCAGAGCTAGTGCGAGCGCAAAGCTCAAAGTGCGCCATCCAATAGCTAGAAAGTAAACCCTGCTGTTAAATGGTTATGGAGAATGCTTCAGCTCAGATACAGTTGCTTTCATATTTGGAATACTAAACATTTTTATATCAATTTTCTATCCATAAAGCATAGAGGGACAGTAAACTAGCAATGCTTCATGAAATTCAGAAAACTAGCTTGTCAGTGTGAAGCATGTGCCAACTAAATTCAGATTAGTGAAGTGTCCTATTATGCCTCTACTTTCTTTTTATATCCACGCAGGCCTTGAATTATTTAAATCTTGAATTAGTGCATTTCCAAAATACATGTATCTGATCCTGAACCACAAGCATCAAAACAGAAACATGTCTGCAATGAAAAAAAACGCTCAGAACAAAGAGCAAGCGTTAAATGCCCATTCATTAGTAATATTTCCCTAGGCATCAATATGGGTATGATAACAGATGTATATTATGAGCAAGAAAAGAAGATGCATCCATGTTCTAAGCAGTGCAAGTTGAAGGCAAGTAATCTTTGGATGCCAACTTTGTAGTTGTTGCCTTTTTTGAGTTTGAGTTCCCCTTTTTTCCTTTTCTTCAAGTAACACAGACTTTAGGATATGTCAGCACAATAACAGCCAGTTGCTTTTGATGTTGTCGATTGTTGACATTCTATTTAATTCAACAGTGCCACATTTGAAGTTTTGAAATTATACATTTCATAATAATGACCAGGATATGCTAGCAGTGAGGTTCTCTGTTCTACTAAGACCTCCCAAGTTGACTTGCGAGGTTTTAACAGAATAGTTATGTCATGCTCACTGTCAAGGATGCAAGGGAAAGTTGAGGCAAGACTAAAACATGCAATATTGTTGGGTCTTAACACAGCTTGAGACTTGGCATATGAAAGGACTGTGAGCTGCAGAAGTATTTCACTTCACGTCATCTTATATATTTTGCAAATATAACAAGTACACATATACAGTTATTATATATAATATATATATACATGTTAACATAACCGTGTTCATTTTAAATTGCTGAATTTATTGTGTAAATAGATTTTATGATATAAAATGTGGATGTCATGAAAGAAAAACACAAAAAATAGTGCATCTGTCAGTTTGTTGTATAAATATTTACTGAAAACTGTGGTAAAGTTGATTGTGTGCATATACTCATATTAATTGTTCATTCCTTTATTCATTCATCAACAGACTCATTCGTTCATTCCTCCATGATATCATGTCTCCATTCATCCGCTTTATTCATGTGACTTTTTGATTACGAAAACATCTTCATATAGTAATACCCTTTTTTTATGCTTCAGGAAGCATTTGCAAGCCAATGGTAAGAAGTTTGTTAGGTCTGTATCGGTTGGAAAGACAATTTGTTAATTGATATCTACCAATCAGTTCATCAAATTAAAGTCTTCCTATTTCTTTTTTTTTTTATTTAAGCACAACAGTGTAGTGAAAAAGAACAGAAATTAAGAAATTGTTAATAACAGAAGATATTTGAATTTTTAAACCGAATTTTTAAATTTTGACATCGGCTATTTTGTTATGCAAAGTTGTGTTATATTTAGTGTTTGTTACATAACCATGTTTTGTAATTCAAGGGGACAGAATTCTAAAACAACAAACAACAACATTTTATTGACTGGAGTTACCTTGATCAGAGACTGACACAGACTTTCTACTCAGATACATTTCAGCAAAGAATGGCCAAAACCTGAATATCTTGACTGAAATGTTATGGTCTAGACTAGATACTCTGGTTTTGGCTTTGAATAAAGTCCGTGTACAGCTGATGCACCAGTAACTTAACCCATGTATATTTATTTTCCACCTGAAGCTGAGTACTTTCCACATTGGTCCCTTGATCAAGACAAGAGGAGAAGTTGACATCAAAAGAACACAGGGGCTGCACTGAAGTCTTTCATATGCTGGATTTTTTTCCTTCACATTTCTGCCATTCTCTCACAAAAAAAAAACAATAGATGAAAATCAATTTCATTGGACTGCCTAGAGCTACGATGATTTTATTTAAATTTCTTAGTGTAATCCCATATAATAAATTTCATGGTATAATCCCTTGTAAGAAATGCATAAGTGAAATTTATAGCTCAGCAATCAGCAGTCAGTGACTTGTATAGAGCCATGAATCCAAAATTTTAGCATTTATCAAGAAAGTGGCACACATGACTACAAAGAAACAGATTTTTAGGAGCCAATTCAGATATGTATGATTTAAGATGACATATCATAATGACTTCAAAAAGTCTGTTTCTTAAAAGAGATTTGGAGAAACAGCAGTTATTTTGTAAGAGGATGGCAGATTTCCTGTGTGCCGTACTGTAATGTACTTTGCTGTTGTTGGTCTATTTTTTGTTTCATTCAATGGTGTAATAACATTAATACATGTAATTACTGTAATAATCCTGCATTGTTGTGTCTCATCAAAATGACAGATTATACTTCCTGAATGACACAAGTAGATGTGATTCATGTACTTGGTAATCTGTAGGCCATGTTTTAGAACTGCTCCAAATCAGATTTGATTTTAAATTGATTACCTTTGGAAAAAGCATATTTTACAAATAGATTCTTAAATGACTTTGTACAGGAACTTGTCCAGAAGAGTGTACTTCCACCCAGACTTCTGCCACATTATGTGGACACTTCTGAAATGCCCGTAAAATTGGAAAATGTGTGTGAAAAGAAAATACATAAATATGTAACATTGTAAGATTTTATTATGTGCAGATTTTCAGAATACAGAGTTCCATTGTCAAGCATCAAGCATGGGCACCTCTAGTCTAACATGTTTTCACAAACAATTACATGCACAGAGGTAGATGGTGCATACATGGGCTTTTTGTACCATAGGATAGGAAACTTATTTGCAAGAAAAAGAATAAATTTTAAAAACAGATATTGTTTTGAGGTTTTTCTTTCAATAATTTGAAACCAGTTCATGTTTTTATCAATGATTGTTTATGAAGAATAAGAATGGCTTTGGAAATGGGACTAAGGAATGAGTGAAGTGTGCCTGGAACCTGATGAGTGAAGAAATAAGTGGTTGTAAAATATGGCCCCTGCCTTCTCTCCCAGCTTTACTGTCGTGACAGTCTTCTTTGTGACCCATTTGTGCCAGTGCATTATCTGCTATGTCTTTTTATGTGTTAATGATTTTTAAAATGAGGTCTTGTCCTGTATCTTGCTAAATTGACATAAACTTTTGTTTAGAGCGTAGAAAACTTTTCTTTCACTAGTTATTATTGATAAGTAGAAATTTTTTATCATCAGTGCATTTTTTTGCCAGGTATTCATTCATGTCAAATATTACTGGTTTCATTTATTCCTTATTCTTGCCCCTGGTTTCTCATCCTCTTTCATTCTTTCTCACTCATCCCTCCTCTTTGCTGGAATGCTGCCATGTCCTTATAGAAGAATATTCAAATCACGGCATTATATTTACAACAAAAATGTCTTATCTCTCCTCCAGATCATTTTTTTATGCTACGTTATTTTTCTGCCAACAGAGCTTTTGTAATTCTTGAAGCCACCGAAAACTGTGCAGCATTTTTTTCCTTGGCCCACTACCCACTACAATATCACTGCATATTTCAGCTTCCTGCTTTACTCATAAGTTCATGCACTGGACACTGCAGAGGTAGTTGTTTTGCAGACAAGACAATTCATTCTTTTTGCTCATGTCAACTGAAAATGTTACTGTAAGCAAATTTGATTGTAAGTACTTTTCTGTAAAATTTATGAAGTGATACAATTTTTCAACCCAATAAATCTGTTTACTGTTCTTATCACTGCTATAGCATCAAGGCTGAAAAATACTGTAAAAATGTTTTTTTTACCCATGATGATCTATTTTCACAAATTTCTTGGATGGTAATCTGCAAGGGCCACACACGTGTCGTTATTTCTATGCTACCCCGCAGTGCACACTGCTTAGATACTATCAGTGTTTCTATCAATATGTGAAGCAGGATTGCTAGCTTGGCAGTTGGAGAAATCTGGTACTCCAGCACTCTGTGCTTGTAAACACGTGATAAAACCATACTGTGGGGCTCACAAAAATTTATCTTCGCATTAAAAAACACTTTTACAGTAACTAAACAGCCATTACTTATTCTGTTTGACATTATTCACTTTTTTGGCCTTCACTTCTTCATCATACTATATTTTCAAGAGGGGCTGCATCAGTTTTAAGAGTTTTATTAATCAGTTCACGATAAAATCAGGTGCGTGTGAAATCATCCTGTCTTTAAGGATCCTGTGAAACCATCCCATCTCCAATGGGGAACTATACTCTAATTAGGAAATCTCATTTCAGCTTTGAAATAATATTATCCTACGTTTCCTCTCCAACCCAATGAAACATCTTCACTCATTGAAGGAAGAAATTCTTGTTAAACAAGACTGAAGAATTGTTTTTAAATTGCAAATGCTGTTTTATAGCAACTCTTTATCGTATATGGAGTTTCAAATCGTAACATTCTGATAAATATTACTTGTATCATAGGGCTTTTCAAGAAAATAGGGAGTACCTGTGAATGTATCATTAAGTGTCAGTGTCCATCCATCCTGGAAACTGCTGAAATTAAACATGTTTCACATCAACCGTCAGTCTAGCTACGAGTCTCTTCTGTGCACGGCTTTATAAGATGCTGTCAAGTTTGTAAAGAGAGAAAAGATGGAATAGCTATGCTAGTAAAGCTGTGATGTTTTGCAAGATCACTGTGCAAAATGGGATAGTGAATGTACTTCACCAGCCAGCTCTCCCTTCCTGCAGCTACACAGAAATGAGGTTTTGGGGACACAGAGTGTGCAGTTAAGCAGTCCTGATTGCTTGACTTGATAAACATGTCCTGAAAAATGGGATTATACAGAGTATGGTTAGGCTGAGCAGACTACTGAGTATGGTAAAAAATTAAGATTCAGAGAAGATTTTTATATCTAACTAGATGAAGATGTGCATGATTTTGACACTGATTTTCAGTGTATGACATTCACAGGATACTTTTCAGAACATTCAGTTTAGTGTGCAGGTTGAAAATTGTTAATAGACAGTGAAGTCATTATACACATATATGTTATGTGCATTGTTCTTTTCCTTCTTCTCCTCTTTTTTTTTCAATGCAATAGCATACAGTACTAAATAAAATGAGAATGTGTATTATTAAAGTCTGCAAATAAATTTTGCTTTAATTTACATGATGTCTTGTGAAATTTTGTTTCTTTAATGTGGTGACTGTCATTATTTTGTGATTAAATCATTCTGTAAACCAGGGATGTAATAATGAGTTCAGTTTTACTCGCAGTAGAACTCACTTAACATGACGGTGCTTCACCCAAAATCTCAATGAACCCGATAGAAAAGAAAATCCCCATCCAAAGACCTTCTTTATTCATTGTAAAATTTTATAATTAATTCAACGAGTTTCAGGGTGCCTTTAGTAACTTGATAAACAAGTGAAACACTAGCAGAGGAGGAGAGAGTAACAGAGAGAGAGGGGAAACAGGTTGTTGCCGAAGCAATTTTTCTCCTCCTTGTTCACTGGTGGTCTGGCATGTAAGACTGGGTTGGGTGCATATTAAAATATTGCCTCGATCAAAGGTGAAGCCAACGTACACCAACCCCCACAAAACATGACACTAGAACCAATCGAAACCATTGAAGCCTTCACCTAGAAACAATATCATCTGACATATCTTGGGTTATTTCCCCTTGTGTTGTTTTGTAAATGGGTAACATAAAACTTGTTTGACTCTTGATATTTGGTTGGTCCCTTTTATTTCCTGTTAACCCATGAACGCAACTATGCATCAAATAACAGAGGGGCCCTGGAACAGAGAGGATAATTAAGTTGACTTGGCTATGGTGCACAAATGTTATGCTATCAAAACCGTTAAGCATGGTATGATGGAGTGACGTGAAAGTTTTTCTTAATGACAGCTGAAGCCAATCACCAAACAGGGATAGAATTTTGTTGACAGTAGGATGTTCAGCACATTAAGTATCCATTTAATAAGTATTTCCTGTAATTAAATATGAATTTCATATGCGTAAATTCATTATTATTAATTGCATATAATTGGAAGAAATACAGCTTTTGTGAACAAAAAAACACAAATCTCAAATGAAATTTGAACTTTTATTTCTCATGTTCACATTGTACCATAGTTTTTATACATGATACCTAAAAAAATACACTATGATGACATGATGTATGGTGATCTAAATGAACTCTGTGTGATCCCCGGTGGTGTTAACACTAGCCACAGAGTTGCATGAATTTTTGTGGCTACAGATCAATCATTCAGCACTCTTCAATACTTTTACATGACAAAGGCATGGAACTAAGCGTCTTTATGAATCAAAGTTTTGTATGCCCATTCCCCAGCAATAACCAGGTCGAGTCGACTTTTGAGTGCTGAAAACCCAGCCAACTACAGTTTCTGCATATCTGGTACTTTTGTGGTAAACTCAGATGAAAGGCCACATATCAAGGCTAGTCCACACTTCTGGTAGAAGAGATCAGTATGGGCACATTTTCAGTCAAAGGGAAATAATCCAGAATTTCTGAAGTGATGACTTATGAAAATAATTTGTTATGACAATCACTGTACTTTTACAATAATAATTAGTCATCAGAAATATTTCCTTCATATTCAGTGTTCACTCATATCTTTAGATTTGTTGCCTACGCAAAGGATAAGCTGAATATTCTGTTCCACAGACTTGCGAGGGTACCGGCCATAAGCTGGATTAGCAGCAGCCAGAATTGAAACTCTGGCATTTAAGCTGGCATGATACCTGCCTACAGTTGTGAAAAAAAAAATTTGGTCACCATTCTTGAGGTCAAAAGTTTCTGAAGCCTCCATACCTTACACATCTTATTATTCCCATTGCAAAGAAATGTATCTGTTCTGTTCTATATGTGTACTCTATAAAGCTTTTAAGATTCATTGCTTTGCAATGAGAATGTCAATCTGAAAAGAAATGCAACCTACTGAGATGCACTGAGTGAGAATACAACACCATTTAACGTGCCATTCACAGGCTACCAAAACACTGACAGGTGTCCTTAAAAAAAACATGTAATTTCGTGTAATGTAACGTTCAACCACAGGGCTGAAATAGTTTCTCAATGCAATTTGCGAAAAGCTCCATCAGGTACATATTCCATGAGAAAGTAATACATTGTAATACACACGAGTTGTGGAGAAAAATGACATATCAACTTTTCAATCAGTAATTTCTCAAATACTTGTTACATCCTTAAATTCTGAGTTTGTATTTGAATTCTAGTACCACCACCAGAAGCAAAAATAATAGACAAAAATAAGATAATAAAATATAAAACTGCATCTGAATTCCATATCATTCTCATAACTAGCTAAATCTTAGAACAACATCTCAAAATATAAGACTGCATTTGAACTAATCTAGAGACTGACCACTGCATCTCAACACAAACAATAACAGAAAGAAACCTGCAGTTTCCCTACAAACCACTCTTCCAAAATTACCCTACCTTGGCAATGGAGATGGTCGGCTGTTCCATGACTTCGTGAATGGCTGCTCTGTCTAAGTCCATCATCTTATCAAATTTATCGATGCAGCACACACCTTCATCAGCAAGCACAAGGGCCCCACCCTCCAGCATCATTTCACCAGTGACAGGATCTTCCATGACTGAAGCTGTCAAACCAACTCCTAAGGAGCCTCTACCAGTCGTATACTGACCTGGGTGGAAACAATGAAATTTTAATGTAAGATAGCTGAAAAGCACCCAGCTCACCCCTCCCCCTTTCCCCCCAAGCCTGACTATATTTTCAAAAAATCACTCAGGCAAAACAAAATAAACAATTCAGTTCCAAATCTCATCTTAAGCCTTGAAACATTTCCCGCTGAGAACACGCTGTTGTGTTGCATGAAATAAACTTAAGACTTCCTCCTGCATATAATTTTAATACCTTTAGTTCATGTTCATTTTTGTAATGAGGATTTGATAAATTCTTCCAACTGCAATTAAAACTGTGATGCACTTTTATCACTCTGCCCACCCTATACTTGTCACTGTAAAGGTTAAAATATTCTGGTAATCTGAGCTGAGTAAGAAGCAACTATGGATGCTTTACATGCACCATCAATTAAAGAATACTGCAATTACTTCTCCAGAGACAAAAGTCACAAACTTAGAGCTTGAATATAAACCAGTGATTCATAGGACATTAATATAAAATGAAAAAAATGCTAAAGATTATAAACTTACAGCGGTGAGCCAGTCTGTCAATGTTAGAAAGCAGTTGGGATTTGGCCACACCAGAGTCACCCATCAAACAAATGTTGATGTTACCTGTATTGAAAGAGACCATGTAGTCATGTGATTAACCATGACGACTGTGAGATATCACCTTATTACATGATCTATATCACATTCTAGAGGTATAATAAATACAGGTGCTCTACCATATGAGAATAGTTCTTTATAAAAAGAATGGATGCCAGTACTCTACCTGGTTGTCAGAAATATTCGAACTACATTACCTCTAATTTTCATTCCTTTGAGTGACTTATCCACACCTCCTACCAAGCAAGAGGAGCAGAGCTTTCTTCACATCCACATGACATGGCCATAAATTTCTGGTGCAATGCTACTGCACAACTTGTCATTGAAGTCATCCTCTGAAAATCCACATCAACAAACGCATATAAGCGCATATAATTTGCTTATGGATTTCAAACAGCTCCCCACTCACCCTTAACAATTTCCACTAAACAGTTTTCTAACAACATACAATCAGAATGATTTTGGTCTCTAACTATTTTAGAGGCTACCAAAGAGGCCCCTTCCTCTATTCCATACCAAGTCAGAACATTCATACATCAACAGGTTTCGTGCTTAACAAGTACCTTGCTCCTTCTACACAATAACCAAATAAACTCTCACTGATGCCTCCTTCCCCTCTCTCTCATCCAACATTATGATAATTCATCGATACAACTAATCCTGAACATTCAGATATGAATTACCCTTTTTTGACTGACACCAATCCAATTCAATCCTAACATGTATAAATAAATGATGCATGCCTATTCAGATTCTCCTGCTCCTCCCTTAAATCAAGATTCTCAAGGAAGCATCAGGGATTTGCTAACTTCGACTAGCAATCTGCAGTTCATTTTTAACAGGAAAAGTTTGGTCTGGACTTGCAGGCAGGCAAATGTTTGGAAAAAAAACTTGTTTCTGTCCCACAATAATTCAGCCAGCAAGTGACTGTTTTGTTGTTTTGTTGTTTGTTGTGTTTTGTTTTTGTTTTGTTTTTTTTTTGGGGGGGGGGNGGGGGGGGGAGGAGGAGGAGGGTGCAGCGTGCGGGGGTACTGTAATTTTTTGCTTCGCACAATATTTTAGACGGATCCTGCAATTTGCCGACAACAGCAAATAGAAAGATTACATTTTTATCATATCTCCTGAAATAGTTGTTTTGTCGCTCTTCCATTTTAAAAAATAAAACAGCTGGATTGACAATCTTACATTTGAATTTGCTAAGAATCGCGTATGTAAAAATTTTTCGAATCTTGTCCTGACTTCAAACCAAGGTCTTCATCTCACGCAAACGTTTGTAGACATTTTTCATCTCGGTCAAGTTCTTATTTCAGTTCTTTGAAGCAAAGAAATATCGAAGGAAAAAAAAAAAGAATCTTTGTCGGCCTCAATCTAGACGATGTCTAAAACATCTTGCTGGAAAAAAGACGAAACAGACAATAGAGAAATTACTTTCTAGCATGAATGTTTCATTACGGTGCTTAAAGGAAATTCTGCTATCCTGGAGCACTCTTAGCGATAGGAAATGTTCGACGTGTTCTTCATACGCCCTCGCATTTATTCTTTTTTTCTTTTTTTTTTCGCCTATTTGCACTTCTGGATCTACTTCTTTCAATATCTCTCGTCCTTCTTTCCATTTACACAACATTTTGATCCCTCCTACCCATCGCCACCTACTGTCTCCCGTCCAGTCATGGCCTAAAAATAGGCTTCACTACATTCCCCCCTCNCCACCCCAAAATCGTTCTTCCCTTTCCTCTGACAATTCTTCCCCACTCACTCCCATTTTTTTACTATTTATATGAAGATTTCCAGCCTAAGACAATTACTTTCCCAGCTTTCCGTTCATTCCTCTTTCCGTCTTGCCTTCCTTATTTTTCCTTTCCTTGCTTTCCTCCTTTGCCATTCCCTCTTTTTATTTTTTTTCTTGCGTTTTCTTGCTTCGGTGCATAAATATTTGAGGGAGGATTTCAAAGGCACCTTATGTCTCAGTGTATATGCCAGTCTCGTTGTGCACAAGAATTAAGGACCTCTTCTTGGTGGACATGTGAATTACAGGTTCCGTCTCGATGGGCATTAGGGCCAGGGACCCCGTCTCGATGGGTGTAAGGGTTAGGGATCATAACTCGACTGGCTTTAGGGTTGGGGGTCCCATCTAGACGGGCTTTAGATTTCGGGTTGGAGTTAAAAATAGATCTACTAGTGTGCTGGTTAAGGTTTATGATGCATTCAGATACCCTTCAAAATATGAATCTTTCACTAACGAGTCTAACCAAATCTTTCAAATACAACCTCTTCAAGAATCTTTGTAGAAAAATATCAGACGAGGAGCTTTACTGATGTGGGCCTACAAAAGTACAGCATCATATTCAGCGAAAGATCGAAGCAAATGCCAAGTGGCGAGGGCAAAAGGAAGAAGAAAACTAGAAACCATCTGGAGAAACACACAATCGTGACCTCACGGTAAAAGATCTAGCAGTATCATGTTCATCAAAAGATCAGAAACTCATACAACACATCATGCGAATTCACACTCAGCGATGATTCGACAGGATGATATCAGTGTAACCCGCCTTTCGCCTTCGTAATGCCTTGTGAAATGTAACCCAAAAAAATGTAAATAGAGACGACAAAAACGCGTTAACATGTCTGAATCTGTATTCACCAAAAACAACAAACACAAAAACAAAAAGAGTGGCACGGGGACCCCAGCGTAGATCGCCCTAGGATCATTTCAGGATATTTACATATCGGATCACCTAGCAACGTCTAGTTGCGAAGGCACTTTTCCCATGACATGGTTGAGCCAAGCTAGTGCTTCCACTAATGCCTCTTGACCCGTAGCAACAGCTTCTATTCCGTATATTGACCCGGACTGTCACTGCCAAACTCCACCCCCAACCCTCAATTCCTCTGTGGTAGCGTATTATGGGAGGAACCTGGTCAGACCCAAAGCTTTACAGGTTAGTTCGGCATAAACTAACCGTACCAGGACCTTCGTCACGCCGGACGTTAACGCCACACCGGAATAGGGGCCAGTTCCCAACACATAAGCTTCCGCTGGTTGGGTGGTTATGTACTATTGTAGTCTTGGGACTTGCTTATATGACATGACATAGCGGGTATGTGAATTTCATGGGTGTGGGGATTTAGGATAGTGACGAAAATTTATTCAAGCAATAGTCATATTACTCAATAAACTGCATGAGAGAAATAAGTGGACCAGGTACAATAATTTTGTGTAAAGAATTTCTTTGAAGCACATCAATTAAATCCTCTAATAAATAAAAATCAGAGAAATTATACCGAAAATACCCGCCATTGCTTCATCAAGTCATTCCCATCATGCCCTCATGTAATCAGAGCGTCATAAAAAATAACGACTGAACATTAGTGAATACCAATCACTGTTCTGTAAACACATTCCAGTAGGCATTCACATCAACACACAATGAAAGCATAATTCGTTTAACCGTGCAGTGTGTATAAGGCAACAAATACACAGCTTAACAAAATCATTCCTCCCCTTCGAAAATCCCCTTTTATTTCTTTCTGTCAGTCAGTCTTTCTTTCTTTCGCACTCTGAAATATGTTCTTTATCTCGCAATAAAATACAGGCATAACAGTAGGTCGGTGCAATGATAACTTTCGCTGCCTTTTGAAATTGTCTCACTTAGGCATCCAAAATCAGCCACCAACATAGAGACAATCTGGAGACATTGATTAACCATTTACTTACATTAACTGAAGAATCTCAATATCTTGTGCACGAAGTCAGTTGGTAATCAAAGGAAACGAACGTCCTACTTTCATATTTGCGATAAACAAATCCACCACGATAATAAAGGTAATGCCTATCAAAAATCACTATCTAGATATATTATTTGTATATGCTACATCCATTGAAAGAGCCATATATATTCTCTGAAATATGGCGTGATTTAGCACACAGGGATATCCACAACACTAAAATCTAAGACTGTATAAATCTAATCACAGGGAAGAAAGTGTATCATGAGACCAGGGAATGCTGTCGAATACCAGTCACGACAGAATACTGATGGATTGCTCAACAAGAGAAAAACTACATCATTATATAGAAATATATCAAAAAATCAACAAAGAATACATGTAGTAGTTTCCACGTGGTAAAAATATCCTGTAAGAAGACACAATCTAAAGTCTGAACTTGCGTACCAAAAATATAAAAAAACAAAGGGGAGGAAAGAGGGAGAGGACCGATAGAAATCAAATCCAGTAAATCAGACAGAAAGAAAGAAAGAAAGAAAGAAAGAAAGAAAGAAAGAAAGAAAGAAAGAAAGAAAAAAACAGTGTAGAGTTTGAGTGCATCGATGGAAAGAAAGAGGGAAAGATGTTCCCCATAAAAATGTGATATGACTCAAAAATCCAAAGGGAAAGAAAGTATAAATGAGATGAAAATAATAATGAAGGAAAGGCTTTTCACTTACAAGTGTCCAACATCACATCTAACATACATAGCAGAGCTGCTGTCAACTTTTCAATGTCAGTGAAACGGATCCAATGAAACTGTCACAATCTCTTCTGAAATAGCTTTTAAATCCAAGTTGTACCGAAGTCCACAACACTAATATATAACGATTCATTGCACTGGAAATTACATTACTCCTAGCAGTTTCGTAAAAGTCCTGTTTTACACACGCACAGTGGAGAAAGTAACACGTGTTGATGAACGCCAATCACAACCTTATACGCATAGTGTCAACGTCAAGTCATGCGACCTACTTTAGTTTGAACTCCTCACTCCAAACTGTATTTTCTTTCATATAACACTACTACATGAAGGCGCCACGTTTTCTCCTCCCATTATAGCTGGTTTCGCTTACACGCCCCTTCCCTTAACCCTCCATTCTCTGCCACAGCATCTTTATTGTAGAAAGTGGATCTGTTGCAACCTATAACAAGTTTATTTAATATAAACTCAGACTGTGATACATAGGCGAACGACACAATAGTCATCGGGACATGACAAAGATTATAAACAAAAATAACAACTTTATATTACACTAATAGCTATACTGCATACAGTTTACATTCTACGCAGTACAATCAATACAGACCATTTAGTTACAAAAGTCAGCATTCACGCCTTGCAGTTATTCTTTCTTCTATTCATTATAGTATATTTTCTCCCTACTGAAATTTTTGTAATAAAATTTCAACACATTTTGATAACTTAAGTACAATATGTAGTTTACTACTGTGGGGCAACTTCTTAGCTTTCCTGAATTGTAAAGGATGAAAGAGAGAGAGGTGACATATTAGGAAGGGAGAATGAGAAGAGACGGTAAAAAGAAGATCAACAGATTTTCCAAGGTTTCTATTAGTATTACTCTTGGAAAAAAAAAAAGGTAGAAGCATCATATTGACACGTTGAATGTAAACAGTGGCATTGCTCAAAAGAAAGAAAGAAAGAAAAAAAGAAAGAAAGAAAGAAAGAAAAGACAGACAGACAGACAGACAGACAGACAGACAGACAGACAGACAGACAGACAGACAAACAGACAAACAGACAAATAAATTAATAAACAAACAAAGTTCAACGAATCTTATAACGTGACAGACACATCGATCGAGGCTAAGAAAAAAAGAAAGATAAGTGACTCTTGATCATCTCTCCTAGACTACTCTTTGCTTGATTCCGTCAGTAGCGGGTTCTGATGCAATCAGATCAATTCATTACTGGGAAAATAAAAGCACTCAAAGGTCAACAAAATGATTGTGGATCCTTTGTTAAACTCATTTCTGTAGTTAGCTGCTATCTGGTAGGTATAATATCGCGCTAATGGAAATATTGCAGTGAGTTAACACGTAGCGAGAGAGAAATCAAGTGCAGACTAACATCTTCTATTTTCTTTGTTTTAAGTTTTTTGGGTTTTTTGGGGTTTTTTTGCTGGGTCAAGCCCGAGATTAATGTCCTCCTACAATACCCTTGAAATTTACTCGGATTTCAAAATAGTACATTCTGTTCTCATGTCTCCAACATCTTTCCTAATCCCACGGTCAGTCCCTTCGCATGTAGGTAAATTAGTCGAGACTAAACAGTATCATTATCCTCTGAACTGAACTGTGTTCAGCTGAACCCTACATCGAAAGCACGTGTAATCATCGCTACTGTACTCACTTCTCCTTACTAAAAGTACCTCTTTAGATGTCACAATCTACTTTTGCTATGCTGGAGATAAATCATGTGGAATATTTTTTTTTCTTGTTTAACTCTGCCCGTGAACGTCCACGTTAGAAGGCTGCCCTTCCCTTTCTCCTCTGCTCACTCAGACTTCATCACATACATAAATAATACTATGTACTCTGCTAACCTCCCACTCACGTTTCTTCCTAAGGGTGGGTGTATTTGGAAGAAAGTTAAACAATTCACTGCTAGACCAAGCCTAAAGATTTTTAATACTGAAGTGCGTGTGTAATTTGAACGATGTTTTTCTTTTCTTCCATTTTTCCACTTTCCCTCCTTCGTTGTTCTTCTTACAGTTTCTTTTTCAAAGGTTTATTGGTTCCATGTTTAAATGGACCCAAGACACTGAAGTCCCAGTAAATTATCCCGTTGTTATTATTATATCCTTGTTCATCCCTTTCTCCCAAACCACCCCCACCTCCCACCCAACCCGTCTTCCAACACCACCCAACTTCCTTACAATCTCTGACACGTACCTAGAATCCATCTACTTGACCTCTTCATGTATTTACATACATACTTGTGAATTCCATAGGTTTTTGTTGTGTTGTTTTTTGTTGTTTTTTTTTTTTGGGGGGGGGGNTTTTTTTGGGGGGGGGGGGATCAAACTTAGTTGTGTTTTTTTTAATTTGCCTTTTTGCTTTTTATTTTGTAGTTTTATTTTATCACATGATTTGCATACAAGTACATTTCTATTATGATCAATGATAAAAATGATACTGTTGATATTATGAATCATACTGAAATGATTCTCACAGCAAACTTCTGAGTTTACTAGTACATCTTTGCTACTTGTAGGCTTCTATCAACTTTTACAATACAAGAAGTGGTGGATATCGGAACTTTACTTGAATGGAATTTCTACTGCTGCTATGTTCTTGCTTGATATTTTTTCATTATTTGAAAGAGATCGTGCTGATGAAGACGATGATGATGATGATGATGATGATAAATAATGGTTCNATGATGATGATGATGATGATGATGATGATGATGATGATGATGAATAATGGTTCATAGATCAATGTTCAGAAGCATAAACAACATTGAATATATTATATTTGTGTGAATTCCATACTTAATAAGAAAGTATACCAAGTAAATCACTAAATGAGTACTAAATATCGATATTTCACTATATTAAATTTTAATTTTCTTTCGTAGGACTACTCTGAGTCTGCTGCTCCTGCCATCTTTACCTCACTAAATCTGTGATTACTTTGCCTGTCCCCCTATCTAGTATTCTTTCCCTTCTTTGTTTCTCCTTTTCTCTTCGCTCTACCACGTCTTGCTGGCACTCTACGTGTATTCCTGACTCCCCTTCTCCACCACTAACTTTCTCTCTCTCACTCCCTCTTTCTTTCTCTCTTCTTGTCTCCGACTTTACTTCTCGATCTCTTGTCATATTTAATCAATCTATCAAGATCTTCACATGAAATATCCATTTCTTAAACTACAATTTACTCCTGCCCCCGAAAGCTCTTAATTTGATTCTGCACGATGATACAAGTGACGCCGACAAGCATAGAATTAAAGAGGATTTCAGCTTTCAGACTGAACAAAATCGGGAAATAATGTTCAAAAAACTGCCTAAACACCGAAATTTCAAAGCGTTTTAGCTCTTCATTTTAGGGCCAAGCTAGAAATATGCAGAAATACATTGCGACCCATATATCCTAGCGACCACTTGATAAATTGTCAATTCATTCACGTATGTATACTGGAGACTATGAAAGACTATCATCATACATCACCCACACTTTACCAAATCTACTCTCAGGCTCTGGGAAGAATACTAGATTTTAAAAAAAAAGTTGAGTCTTCAGTTGTCTTTTGAATGAATTAAAGATTCAAATTTATGAAGAGAAGGTGGGAGAAAACTCATAGATCTAGTTCAGTGCCGTAAGTATATTATGTGGCCTTCAGATGGAAAAAGCAGGACCAACTATTTCTTTCTTGATATCCCAAGTCACCCTGTAACATCAACAACGAAAAAAAATATAATAAAAGCGACCCCTTGAGTGGTTCAACGAATGGGGACAGCCACTGACCTGCTGTTTAAGGTTTCTGGCATCTATTCGAGTGGCAAATCACTCATTGTGTACAACCCAATTAATCCGCTTATAAATAAAATCCCCCTTTTTTAGGGCCTGACAGCCACTGTCAGGGTGTAGAAATATGTAAAATAATCTGTGACCAAAATAAAGCATCCAATTTTAAAGTTTCAGGTACATCTGAGCTTTCCAGATAAAAAACAATAGAATATGTAGGCCTGTGCATTCGCACACGGTCAAAATCAGCCAATTTAAAAAAAAATGGGGACCAAATCAGAATTCGAAATGACCTTTTTCGAAAGTGATTTGTGAAAAATTTTAGGCGTTGACCCCCCTTTTTCTTCCCGATAAAAGATCGATCAAAAGACGTACTTTAACCTCCACGGAAGAAATATCACAGTGACATTTGTAGGATAACACAAAATGTTAATAGGGCCAAAAAAAAGTAAAAAACAATAGGTTCCAAAGACCTTAACAAGCAGCTAGTACTTGGCATGTATCCACTTAGAAACACAATGTTTACATCATGGCGGTCGAGGGGGAGAGGGACGAGGGTGGGTGGGAGGCATCTAGGCTATCTGAAATCTTTTAAACTTCTTCTCCCTCTGAGGCTCTTTCAAACTCCCCCCTTCCACCCACGCCACACATCCAGCCTGTATGGAACTTAGATCTAGACCTAGATCTACATGCTGCAAACTCAGTTTAGATGACAAAAGCTTTTTTTTTTTTTTTGTAATTTTTTTTCTCGTTCTTTCTTTTCCATGTCTCTCTTGTTTTCCTCCCACTCCACCCCTCCCCCCATCCTTTGACACACACACACCCTGTGTTGGCAAGAAATGCATCAAATTTCACCAAATTTTTAAAAATTCAAGATTTTATCCCTTCCTCTTTTTTTTCCTACTTCTACCCCCAACCCCACCATCAACCCTTCCCCCATCCATTCCACCCCACCCCCACCCTTACGAAACATCACTACCCCACCCCTTCTCAGCCCACTCCATAGGCTCACGTGGTATTGTCAAAGGAAGCTGCATTTTCTTTAAATTCTTTTGGGCAGATGCACAAAACTTTTGTTTCTCCAGGACTTCTGTCCCAACCAATAGCAGAATGACCCTTTAAAAAATGGCAATATGATCACTTTTAGGTTTTAAATGTGTGGTTAAAAGTGGATTTGACCATTAAGGGTTGCAAATATGGTCAATTAAAAACCACCTGCTTATGCCAAGGTGTTTACATGGACACAATGACCAGCCAAGAGAGGATAACGTTTCCCCTTCCCTCCCAATTACTCCCAGACCACTTCCCTCTGACAATCCCCTACTAGTTCCCCTCCAAATAGGCTACCATGGCAAAATTTCAGCGTTGAACTGTAGGTTCATGGGAGCTTTCAAAGTAGCATAGGGTATATCATCAAGAGAATTGGCTATTTTCAGAGGTATCAAACTCTAAATATGGGCCATAAGAATTATCTAAGTCAGATATTTCACCAACATTGGCACCATTTTGTAGGGAAATGAATGTACTTGACAGTTGACAGTTGTACATTTCTCCAGAGAACTAACAAAGGCAATCAACACTTCATCTAATTCATCTCAGTGAGTCAGACTAATGAAAATTTTCTGTGTCCCTCTGCAAATATACCTCACCACAGGAATATCATCCTCTATCATTAAAGAAGCAAGTAAGAGAATGTATAGTAGAGAAATGCATAACTACTGACTACTCAAAACATATGTAGGGAATATTTAAATGTGGAGGGGTTAGGAATATTGGCAACTATTAGAGGGGCGAATCACTCATTGTGTACAGCCCAATTAATCCGCTAATATATAAAATCCCCCTTTTTGGGGGCCCTGCCAGCCAGTGTCAGGGTGTAGAAATATATAAAATGACATGCGATCCAAATAAAACATGCAATTTTAAAGTTTCAGAAACAATTTGATCCTTCTAGATTAAAAAAAAAAAGTGTGTAAGCCTATGTATTCGCACGCGGTCAAACCAGCCAAATGAAAAATTGGGGACCAAATCAGAAGTCGAAGTGACCTTTTTCAAAAGCGATTTGTGAAAAATATTAGACGTTGACCCCAATCCCCAACCCTTTTTTTTCTGCCCGGTAAAAGATCGGGCAAAAGAAGTTCTTTAACCTCCATGGTAAAAACTTCCCGAAATTACAGAAGTACTGTATTTATAGAATAACATAACATGTTAATAGGACAAAAAGAAGGAAAAACAATAGGTTCTAAAGATCTGGAAAGTGGAAACTACCAATTGTAAGAAAACGCTTCGGTTCTTATTCGCAACACTGGTTGTGATAGATGGAGTATAATTTCACTGTATCTGATTTGTTGGGTTTTTTTTTCAGATTAATTTTTGATACTAGTGTCTCCGGGTGGAACTCAGGCTTAAACAAGGAAATTTTACTCTTAAGCTCTGCACAAAGTGTATGTGCGTACTATAATTTATTGCTTCGTACAAAATTAGAGGCAGATCCTGCAATTTGCGAACAACAACAATTAGAAAGATTACATTTTTTATCATATCTCCTGACCTGGTTGTTTTGTTGCTCTTCAATTTTAAAAAATAAAACAGCTGGATTAACAATCGAACATTTGAATTTGCTAAGAATCGTGTAAGTAAAATTTTTCGAATCTAGTCCTGTCTTCAAATCAAGGTTTTCATCCCACGCAAACGTTTTTAGACATTCTTCATCTCAGTCAAGCTCTTATTTCAGTTCTTTGAAGCAAAAAAAAATATTGAAAGAGAAAAAAAGAATCTTTGTCGGCCTCAACCTAGACTAGACGATGTCTAAAACATCTCGCTGGACAAAAGACTAGACAGACAATAGGGAAATTACTTTCTAGTATGAATGTTTCGTTACGGTGCTTAAAGGAAATTCTGCTGTCCTGGAGCACTCTTAGCGATCGGAAATGTTCGACGTGTTCTTCATACGCCCTCGCACTTATTCTTTTTTTTTTTCTTTCGCCTATCTGCACTTCTGGATCTACTTTTTTCAATATCTCTCGTCTTTCTTTCCATTTACACAACCGTTTGAAAGCTTTAGTTCTTTCCGCCCTCTCACTTCGTTTTCTTTATCCTCATTGTGAAATCTGCCTTCGCTTTTACTTCTCCCATATCCCCCTGTTTTTGATTCCTCCTACCCATCGCCACCTACGGTCTCCCCGTCCAGTTATGGCCCTGAAATCGGCTTCACTCCATCCCCCCCCCCCCCCCNAAAAAATTTCTTCCCTTTCCTCTGACAATTCTTCCCCACCCATGTGATTGCGGGTTCCGTCTCGATGGGCATTAGGGCCAGGAACCCCGTCTCGATGGGTGTAAGGGTTAGGGATCATAACTCGATTACCTTTAGGGTTAGGGATGCCATCTAGACGGGCTATAGATTTCGGGTTGGGGTTAAAAATAGATCTAGTAGTGTGCTGGTTAACGTGTATGATGCATTCAGATACCCTTCAAAATATGAATCCTTCAAACCAAATCTTTCAAATACAACCTCCTCAAGAATCTTTGTAGAAAAATATCAGACGAGGAGCTTTACTGATGTGGGCCTACAAAAGTACAGCATCATATTCAGCGCAAGATCGAAGCAAATTCCCAGTGGCGAGGGTAGAAGGAAGAAGGAAACAAGAAACCATCTGGAGAAACACACAATCGTGACCTCACGGTAAGAGATCTAGCAGTATCATGTTCATCAAAAGATCAGAAACCTATAAAACAAATCATGCGAATTCATACTCAGCGATGATTCGACAGGATGATATTAGTGTAACCCACCTTTCGCCTTTGTAATGCCTTGTGAAATGTAACAAACAAACAAAAATGTAAATAAAAACGCCAAAAACGCGTTAACTTGTCTGAATCTGTATTCACCAAAAACAACAAACACAAAAACAAAAAGAGTGGCACGGGGACCCCAGCGTAGATCGCCCTAGGATCATTTCAGGATATTTACATATCGGATCACCTAGTAACGTCTAGTTGCGAAGGCACTTTTCCCATGACATGGTTGAGCCAAGCTAGTGCTTCCACTAATGCCTCTTGACCCGTAGCAACAGCTTCTACTCCGTATATTGACCCGGACTGTCACTGCCAAACTCCACCCCCAACCCTCAATTCCTCTGTGGTAGCGTATCATGGGAGGAACCTGGTCTGACCCAAAGCTTTACAGGTTAGTTCGGCATAAACTAACCGTACCAGGACCTTCGTCACGCCGGACGTTAACGCCACACCGGAATAGGGGCCAGTTCCCAACACATAAGCTTCCGCTGGTTGGGTGGTTATGTACTATTGAAGTGTTGGGACTTGCTTATATGACATGACATAGTGGGTGTGTGAATTTCATGGGTGTGGGGATTTAGGAAAGTGACGAAAATTTATTCAAGCAATAGTCATATTACTCAATAAACTGCATGAGAAAGTTAAGTGGACCAGGTACAATAATTTTGTGTAAAGAATTTCTTCGAAGCACATCAATTAAATCCTCTAATAAATAAAAATCAGAGAAATTATACCGAAAATACCCGCCATTGCTTCATCAAGTCATTCCCATCATGCCCTCATGTAATCAGTGCGTCATAAAAAACAACGACTGAACATTAGTGAATACCAATCACTGTTCTGTAAACACACATTCCAGGAGGCAGTCACATCAACACACATTGAAAGCATAAATCGCTTAACCGTGCAGTGTGTGTAAGGCAACAAATATGCGGCTTAACGAACTCATTCCTTCCCTTCGAAAATCCCCTTTTATTTCTTTCTGTCAATCAGTCTTTCTTTCTTCCGCATTCTGAAATATGCTCTTTATCTCGCAATAAAATACAGGCATAACAGTAGGTCGGTGCAATGATAGTCTAACTTTCTCTGCCTTTTAAAATTGCCCCACTTAGGCATCCAAAACCAGCCATCAACACACAGACAACCTAGAGACATTGATTATCTATTCCCCTACGTAGACCGCCAAATTTCAATATCTAGGTCAAAGAAGTCATTTGATAATTCAAGAAAACGAACTTTTTGCTATCATATTCGCGATATAATGTAAACAAAACCAGCACAATAATAAAGGTAATGTCTATCCGAAAGCACTATCTAAATATAATATCTGCATAATGTTACATCCATTGAAAGAGTCACATAATCCTCTGAAATAAGGCGTAATTCAGCACACATGGATGACCGCAACACTAAAATCTATGACTGCATAAATATAATCGCAGAGGAGAACGAGTATTAGGAGACCAAAGCGCGCTGTCGAATACCAGTCACAACAGAATACTGATGGTTTGCTCAACAAGAGAAAAAAAAAAACCCACATTAATATAAAGAAATACAGTATATCAAAAAGTCAACAAAAGTTGAAGAATATCTGTAGTAAATTCCACGTCGTAAAAGTATCCTGTAAGAACTGAGTCTGAACTGGGGTGTCTTTTTTTTTTTTTAAAAAACGAGGGGAAAGAGGGAAAACCCGAGAGAGATCAAGTCCAGTAAATCAGAAAGAAAGAAAGAAAGAAAGAAAGAGAGAGAGAGAGGAAGAGAGAGGAAAGAAAGAAAAGAAAAGAAAAGAAAAGAAAAGAAAAGAAAAGAAAAGAAAAGAAAAGAAAAGGACAGGACAGGACAGGACAGGACAGGACAGGACAGGACAGGACAAGGACAGGACAGAGGACAGGACAGAGGACAGGATAGGATCCGAACCGAAACGAAACCAAACGAGATACGGGAAGGGTAGAGAAGGGAAGGGAAAGGAAAGGAAAGGAAAGGAAAGGAAAGGAAAGGAAAGGAAAGGAAAGGAAAGGAAATGGAAAGGAAAGGAAAGGAAAGGAAAGGAAAGGAAAGAAAGAAAGAAAGAAAGAAAGAAAGAAAGAAAGAAAGAAAGAAAGAAAGAAAGAAACCGTGTAGACTTTGAGTGCATCGATGGAAAGAAAGAGGGAAAGATGTTCCCCATAAAAATGTGATAGACTCAAAAATCCAAAGGGAAAAAAAGTATAAATGAGATGAAATCAATAATGAATGAAAGACGTTTCACTTACAAGTGTCCAACATCACATCTAACGTCCATAGCAGAGCTGCTGTCAACTTTTCTATGTCAGTGAAACAGATCCAATAAAAGTGTCAGGGCCTTCTCTAACGACAGCACCGATTCCATGACTTGTCTACGACTAAATGAACTGTATTATCGGTGCTGTCGTTAGAGATTGCCAGTGTCACAATCTCCTCTGAAATAGCGTTTAAATCCAAATTGCAACGATGTCCACAACATTAATATATTATTATAACGATTCATCGCACTAAAAATTACATTACTCCTAGCAGTTTCCTAGGAGTCCTGTTCTACACACAGTAGAGAAAGTAACACGTGTTGATGAACGCCAGTCACAACTTGATTCGATAAGACTGATTACTGTAGTAAGGGCAAAAAAAAAAACCAAAACAACCGCATAATGTCAAGGTCAAGTCATGCAGCCTACCTTCGAACTCCTCACCCGCAACTACTATATGAATGCGCCCCGTTTTCCCCTCCCAATATAGCTAGTTTCGCTTACACGCCCCTTTCTTAACCCTTCATTCTCTGCCACAGTGTCATTGTTGTAAGAAGTGGATCTGTTGCAACCTAGAACAAGTTTATTTAGTATAAACCCAGACTGTGATACATAGGCGAACGACACAATAATCAACGGGACATGAAAAAGATTATAAACCAAAATGACAACTTCGCATCACTCTGTCTAACAGCTATACTGTACACAGTTTACATTCTGTGCAGTACAACGAATATAGACCATTCAGTAACAAAAGTCGGGATTCACTCCTTGCAGTTATTCTTTCTTCTATTTATTTTGTGTATTTTCTCCCTACTGAAATTTGTGTAACACAATTTCAATATATTTTGTTAATCTAAGTAGTAGATCTCTTACAACATATAGTTTACTACCGTTGAGCAGCTTCTTAGCTTTCTTGAATTGTACTGGATGAAAGAAAGAGATGACAGAGATATTATTATTAGGAAGAGAGAATATGAAAAGGATGAAAGGGGCGGGATGAAATTCAACAGCTTTTGGAAGGTTTCTATTACTTCTGAAAAGAAGAAGCAACATATTGACTTACTGGATGTAAATAGTGGCATTGCTCAAAAGAAAGAAGGAAACAAACAAAGACACAAAGTTTAACGATTCTTATAACGTGACAGACACATCGATCGAGACCAAGAAAAGAAGGAAGATAAGTGATTCTTGATCATCTCTCCTAGACTACTTTTAGCCCCATTGTGTCATTAGTGAGTTTTGATGCAATCAGAGCAAATCATTATTCGAAAAATGAAAGCACTTAAAAATCAACAAAATGAATGTGGATCCTTTGTCAAAATCGTTAGACTGGTGTTGTTTCTTTCTGTAGTTACTGATTTGTGGTAGGTATAATATCGCGCTAATGGAAATATTGCAGTGAGTTAACATGTGGCGAGAGGAGAAGCAGGGGTGCAGACCAACATCTTCTATTTTCTTAGTTTCAATTTTTTTGTTGTTGTTTTTTTTTTTTTGCTTGGTTAAACCCGAGATTAATGTCCTCCTACAACACTCTTGAAATTAACTCCGAATTCAAAAAATTTCATTGTGTTCTCGCGTCTCCAACATCTTTCCTAATCCCAAGGTCAGTCTCTTCGCATGTAGGTAGAATAGTCGAGACTACGCATTGACATTATCCTCTGAATTGAGCTGTGTTCAGCTTAACCTTACATCGAAGGCAAGTGCAATGACGTCAGTGAATCATCGCTGCTCCTTACTAAGAGTACCCTCTTTACATGTCACACTGTCTACAATGCTATGCTGGAAATACATCGTGTGGAATTTTTTTTCTTTCTTGTTTAACTCTGCCCGTGAGCGTCCACATTAGAAGGCTGCCCTTCCCTTTCTCCTCTGCTCACTCAGACTTCATCACATACTCTGCTAACCTCCTACTCCCATTTCTTCCTGAGGGTGGGTGTATTTGGAAGAAAGTTACCCAATTCACTGTTAGACCAAGCCTTTTAATGAATAATATGTTTTTTAAACATGTTAAAATGGACTTACAGACTTTTGGTCAGAACATTCTACAGTGCTGGGTAAAATATTACATGCAGTGGTTCACTCACTGACAAGACTGAGAGATTGAAATGACACTATCAACTTCCATAAATTGAAAAGAAAATCTTACCTTACAGTGTAGCAGGTTCATACAACCTCATATTGTTTCTTCCACACACTGAGTTTCTGAAGCTGCAGGTGTGTTGCATGTCTTGCCCAAACAGTCCTTATAAAACATCTGGGCAATCTGTAATAAAGGTATGGGTACAAATTATTGTGTGACAGTACACAAAAAATTGCAAAAGGCGTGCTAAACATTCACAGAAACCCATTACCAGCACTGAGAATATTATTAAAAGTCCATTTCAGACATTTTCCAGTGTTATAGTGGGGTTAATTTACTTATCTTATGATCTGTAGTCCCAAAGAGAAGGTAAAACTATAAGCCCATATCATTTGATATCTTCCAATATCTGGAAGTGATCATGACCCTTTTATCATTTAAAATAGTAGTGAAAAGTGTTGGAAAGTAAAACCAGCATAAATAAATAATTAAACTGTGTATCTATGTGATGTGGGGTAACAAGCAAGCACACAAGAAAATTCTAAAGCATGGTTGCTGATTGAATAAACTGGAATTTGATTAATCAGAATGCATCTTATGAGTTTTCTTACTTGGACCACGTTACATCAGTAGGCTGCTTCTGCATGTGTGGGGGTGTGTTTGTGTCTGTATATAGTTGGGTGGGGAGGGGGTGGTGGAGGGGAATAGGGGTACAAAGGAAATGAGGTGAAGGTGAATCCAGAAAGTTTATGAGGTACTGAGCTGCAGTAAGTGTATGTATATGGTTGTGGGGAGGGGGGAGAAGAAGTTCACAAAAACACAACACACTGATTGTGCTGTTTTTAGGTTAGTTGCTCAAGATATATTCTTCACTGGATAAAGAGGTAATGGTCAGTGTGAAAAGAGGTGAGGGAAGAGAAGCAAATTCCATTACAGATTAAGCAAAGTAAGCATTTCATCATAGCTGGAGAGTGAGAGATGTGCTGATGCAAAACATG
>JAWQUT010000228.1:0-16452 GCA_033807755.1 Ellobium chinense
GTTCTGTGTTTGATTTTTTAATAAAATACATACTCAATGACAATTCTTTCCTCCATGTTCAGAGCTGTTGTGTTGTTTTGTCCTGTGACGGTGTTTATGTAACATACTTCCATCAAAACAAAAGTGTCTCATAATATGAAAATCTGAGAGGGTTGGTCAAAGGTAGTTATAAATTATTAAAGAGGAGTACTTAAAGAATGTGACACACCAAGTTTGGATTGTAAATATCTATTCTGAAATTTTATGATTGTGTCACAAAAAGTGATCACCAATTCAAGTTTCGACCCAGATAGAATCTACTTCTAACCCTAATGCCTGTTGAGACGGAGTCTCTGACCCTAAATGGCCATCGAGATGGTATCCCCAATCCAAATCATCACGACTAAATTTACTAAAAGTAAATTGAACCAACTTTGTAGTATGCTCTTTTCCTTTTCCTAGACCTGCCTCTAACTAGTCTAACCCTAAAGTAAGCACAAAATGGTAACATTCTCAGATATGAGCTATGTTTCATATTGTTATGCTGTGGCTACTTCTTTAATTACTCATGCTCAGTGATTTTTTTTGCTTACTAGAAAAATTAGCAAGAAATAGTCAATAGAGCTGTATGCTTTTGACTTTTTAACGCTGTCATTCAACCCACTAAACATAATTTGCGTTTGGAACAGTGAACCCTAGAAGAAAACCAGTGGTACAAGGTCAAAAGGCCAACCAAAGGGATGATTTTAAGGCCATAACAATATTTAAAGAAAATCTAGCATCCCAGTCTTCACGAAGAACTTTGAAAGCCACTAGCCCTTCGGACTATTGAAACATCAGATGTCATTAGCCCAAATCAGGTTTTACTAGCCCGAAGTCCCAAAACATAATTAAAGGAAAATAAGAGACAAACATGTTCAAATTGGACTGTAAAGTATTTTAATCACTATTTGGTATTTCTATAAAAACAAATCATCACCTCAATCCAGCCTTCCGATCTTTCCATTTCTTCTCCCACATCATCTTCTCCTCCATCAGCTTCTCCTTTTTTTAGTTTGAGAAGACAGTCTGCTGCTGTGCTAGTAGCAGTTGTCTTGGTTGTGCCCTCATCTGGCTTAAAACGTTCTGCTGTGGCTTGCTGTTTTCATGTTGCTTGATAGCTTCAAGCTTGAAATTTTTATTACCTGTCATGAAAACACTCTTTGCTGCCACCTTGCCCACAATACACCAGTCGCAATACATGCAATTCTCCGCACTGTCGTACCGTAACCAACAAGGCCTAGTCTACCTTGTGTCCAAGATTCCTGGAATTTTCTGTGCCTCTATTCTTCATAGTCGGTCTTTGCACCGGAACTAGAGGCTTGAGAACTACTACGAGAAGTGGAACTCGCCGACTTTCCGGGCTTTGCGCCCTTAAAATAGCGCAGATAGCTCATTTCGATCAAAACAAACTACGATTTCACTAGACTAGTCTAGGGCTAGTGCAGACGACAGATTGTTTACAGACTTACAGAGCTCTGTGCTTTTCGTAGCAAAAGAGTTCCAAAGGTTTCCCTGGACCTGATTAAAAACATGGAACCAAGTAGTTTTGTTTTGTACAACTGATTAGAAATATGTTAGAGGCTAGACTTTTGTTTTGCAAAAACTGTCATCGGACTTTTTAATACTACAAGATCCAATATGGAAGACGTGAACTCGCTTGTAAACAAAATAATGTCGATCGTTCGGAGACATCGATCATCTTCACTTTTTGCTTGTTTTTGTTTTGACTCACACGCCAGTCGGGCATGTCAAATAATTAGCGCCACACGCCCGAATGACGATTTACATGCCTCGGGCTTCGGGCGTGTAGCTTTTTTCAAAGACTGGCATCCTTTCACTTACCCAAAAATCTCTTCCTCTGTCCTCAGCCCACAGTACACTGACATTACGAGTTATATTCTTTCACCACCATATTGATCTACATGTTTTGATATTATGTGTGATCAAGTCTCTTTACAAATGGTTCAAGCATTCTCAGAGTCTAATATCAAATTGCTTTTAATAAATTTAACATTATTACTAAAGACTTCTATCACATAACAAAAAATTGAAGTCATCATCGTTGATATTACTATTTGTTAGTAAGAGATATTACAAATGTATTGATGTGAATTATTTACCATAACATCGCAAGCATAAACAAAGATCAAGGGATGAAAAGTGTCCTGAGAAACACAATAATGACCTGGAATGCAGTTTAGTCGCAGTTTAAAATGTTAGAGACTGAAGTGACTGTAGATACTTGATATCTGAGTACAGACAGGTCTACCTGATGACATAGAGAGTGATACAGCAATACCTGTTAACCACTTTGGGGCCAAAGCATGGACTTTTATCAGTAATACTAGAGTATCTAGGTTCGCTGTTGTCTTAATGAAATTTAAGGTGGACTGCACAAGGGAAATTCAGGCTTTAACAACATCTAGATATTTGAAATGGACAAAAATCAGACTCAAGAATCAAAACCTAAATAATTGTGTACAAAAACTGCAATATAAGGATAGGATGCACCTAGGCAGCATCCAGTCCATCTACCACATTTGCAGTCCTAATTTTACATCAAATCAAGCTAGTGCAGATGTATGATGGAATCAATCAAAGTATGCTGTGCAACAGACTTTTCTTTTGCCTGCCTTGCTTTCCACTTAAATTTCGCTTCTCATCTAGGTAGGAAATGCAGTATGTCTCGGCTGAGAAAATTACAATGAACAGTGCAGATCTTTGCTTGATTTATCAGTGTTTTCTCTAGGTCATATTAGTTGGGCAAGATATTTCCCTCTATTCATAAGTTTGACTGGGGATTTGTAAATTTTAGAGGGACTTTAGGTTCTTCTCAAACAATACATGTACAAACTCAGGAGTACAAAAAATAAATGGAGATCGGCATGCTTTGAGTGTTTTTGGGGGCCAATCATGCAATTGCGTTGTTTGGAATAAACATTTATTTATAATGATTCTATGTTTTCTCCTTCATGTCCTAAAGCTTTGAAGCGGAGATCCAAGGGCCAGGGGGCCCCCCACCACCTGGTGGGGGGTTCATTCTGGGAGCCAACACATATGACAGGGTCCAGGCTCAGTTGACTTCTCTCCGTCAAGAATCATCACGCCTCCAACAAAAGCGTCACCGAAGTGAGGATGATGATGATGATGAGGATGATGATCTGCGTCCTCGAAATGAAGAGGGACGTAAACGCAAGCGTCAAGATGACGATGAGGAAAATGAATTTTATGACATAGATGAAAGGCCAGGCAGACCTCAGGGTCCTCTTATTCCTCCACCCCCACCACCTCCACCATCAATGCCAAGCAGACCTCCTCCTTCACAAGCTCCAACGGGCGACATTTCTGTGTCAAACAGTAAGTGTAGTAATAGATCTTTGGCACTGTGTTAAAATTTGACAGGAAATGATATTTCCTCAGCCCTAAAAATGATAAACTCTAAGTAGGCCGTTTGCAAGCTGTGCTTGGCCAAATCTTAATCTCCCATTTTTTCTATCTAAGCCTAACTTCGTCTGCATTCCACATTTTTTGTTTGTTTGAATAAGGGTCAAATAACGGGCGTTGAGATGTAGATCTGTCTCATTGCCCACCGCTTGAATTAAAATCCCATTGGGCATCCAGTAGCTGCGAATCAAGAAATCTGAACCATGCCGGAAAAATTCATTCAGTGTCCTGTGTCTCTGCGAAATTTGTATTCTGCAAACATCAACTATTTATGTATTAATAATCAATTATTCAAAAATGTTTTTGCTGTTCTAGAAAAAAAAAACAACCTCATCTTCAATCGAAGCATTTATTTAACTCCATTTTCAAAATTCAGATCCGGGGAGACCAATGAAAGCTTAGGTTTAGGTGCACAGACACTGGTTGCAGCAGACTAGCATTCAAATGCGGTTAATAGGTTTCAGTATAATCACTTGGGTGTGACATGTCACTCTTGTGAACTATAAAAGCACATACAATAATAGACAGATCTTAGCACTTCCAAGCTATAAACTTGGCATTGTTGAAATCCTGCGCCATGAATTTTGGGATTCATTTGTCAGACAATATGGCACTAGTGTATGCTGTATAAATAAAAATGTGAGGCATGTATTTAGTCACTGCATTAATGGTTCAATCTTTTCTTTCAGTGTTTGCACCACCACCTCCCCCACCGCCTGAGCCAGAGAGAGGAGATGGCAGCCAAGGGTCAACATTATCATTCAAACCATACGCACCAGGTGAAGGCCCACATGTACCCCGCCCTGCGTTCATGCCGCCACAGCTCAGACATAGGGCTCCTATTCCAGGCAGACCACCTTTCCCAAGACCACCAATGAGAATGGGTGGGCCTCCAGGACCGCCTGGGCCTTTTGGTGGTCCACCTGGACCCCCACGACAACCACACATGATGGGACCTGGACCAAACATGGGTCCTCCTCCTATGGGGCTCCCGGGCCCACCCATGGGGACTATGGGCCCCACAGGCCCACCTGGGCCGCCAATGGGATTGCCAAGGCCACCAATGGCACCACCTGTAGCACCAGGAATAGACACAGGAGGGATGCAGTTTATTACACCAGCTATGGAGGTAAAACTTCCATGTTTTCCTGCTGAGGGGTTCTTATTCAGTTTCAACAATCTTTTATTGTAAGAGCAACACTAGAGCAATTGTGTTCAATTTTTTTTCTGCTTTTTTTTCAGTAGCTCAATCGTTAGTCCTCAAAACTGGCATGGATATGTTGGTCAGGAATTATTTGTTTATACAGAAAGAAATACAGTATGTGAAAGCTTGTCTATAACATATAAAAATACTAAAACAGAATAGTATACAATTAAAATTAGATGTGAATAAAGCTGAACTAAAAACCAAATTTCTGCCAAAAAAAAACTATCTCCAGGGAAAAAAATATAACATTTTTGAAACCTGAATGAAATGACAGCTTTTTATGTACAACATTTCTGTTGTTTCCAACTCTTCAGGCCATATTCATGTTTTCATATAACTTACATATCAGTGTGTATGTGTGTGTCTTGTGCTTGAATTATGTATCACACCAGATGGAGGACCAAACTTCTTATAAGATCCAGTATGTTATTATATTCAGACTGGTTAAACAGCTGGTTTTGGAAAGGTCTGATATTCAGTTGTGTTGCTTCACTGTTTTTGTCAGGAATCTCAAGCACCAGTGAAACCTGTTGTGATGGAGCCACCAAAACTTGTATATGCTGCAGCACCAGTCATCACAATTGAGAGGAAGAAGGAAGAGAAGGAGGAGAAGAAGAAGAGGAGGAAGAAGAAAGCGAAGGGAGAGGGTGAAAGTGCAGATGACAGCACAGACAGATTTGGTAAGAACAAGAAGTTTAAAGGGACAGGGGTAGATATTTGCTTCACAATCTAAACTAGTCCTCATATTTTGCCAAAATCTTTAAAAACCGCCTACATTTTCTAAATCACCTACATTTTCCTTCTTCCTGAACACTTTTGAAAAAACACTGCTTGAATGTCGAGATCCTTGGCCTGGATATGCCGCCATTACTTAAGTTGTGTGACATCATAAGCGAGAAAAGCAACCAGACAATTGGTGTAGAGGCCACGCTGTATGAGTAATGGTGGCATGCGCAGGGTAAAGGTCCCGATATCCCAGCAGTATTTTCTCTGAAACTGGTGCATGAAAGGAAAAGTATGTGCAGTTTAAATGTCATGACAAAAAATGTGGACTTACAAGACTTTGAAACAAATCCCTTTAAGGATCAATTAAACTGGAACATGTTGCTGGTGTCATGTAGTGGTTTTATTAATATTATGTGTTCTGCATGTCTGAAGGCAGTTGTCTGAATGGTAGTGCATTGTACTGTCTCTAGACAGTTGGGGCAGGTTTTGAGTGATTTTGTCTTCACCTTGTATTGTGAAGGTGATATGAGCAGGCACTATCTAGAAATGGAAATCACAGCTTCATTGTGCCCTATTTACCTGCCATTACATTTATAGAGTGTTACTTGTGCAGCAGTTGCTGCTTAAAATTTGAATTCTGTTTATTCCATGTCTGTACAAGTTGGGACACGGAGCTTTGCCAAAACCAGAGCCTATGTAGGGTGATAAAATTTTAATTCATAAATAAACAGAAATAAGCCTGACAATTCTTGTAAACTAGTTATATATGTGATTTGCACTAGGCAGAAATTTCCAAACAAGTCAAAAGTATATATTCTCAGGATGAAGAACATCTTAGTCTGTTAAGAAGTGTATGGTGTTTATTTGGAATTAACATTCGATAAACAAGAAATAACACCTCAAAGTTAAAAGCATAAATTGATGGGTTTTTTTTACCTGATGGCTTAAAGGTATAATCCCCAAATATACCTTTTCACCACAATATCAGGAAAGAAACCCAGCAAATTGTTAATGAAAAAACATAATATAAACAAACCGACTGGGTTATCATCTCATGAACAAGACCTCTTAGCTATTTCAGTACTTTAGAAATTAATTGAACCCAGGAAAAGACAACTTGTATTTTGCATTTCATGATCAGTAAAATTATTTCACTTGTATTACTTCCCTTGAGTATGGCAGAGAAAAATCTGTCCTCTTCAAAACATTCCTGCATGTGCTACTGCTTGCTAATCAAATACACATTAGTATCTTGCTTACTTGTCCTCCTGTTGATGAAGGCAGTGCTCTTGCACTCCAGACAGACCCATGTGGGCTTCATACCCTGTCTCAGACTCCAGTGAAGAGTGTGTCTTCTCATTGTCCCTGTCATTATCTGATAGGATTCTTCCTGAGCTTCTTGAGAGACTTCAGTATCTGCCCTATTCTTTGTGTCTACCATTTTCCAGGAGCATTGAAATTCTAAATCAGCATGAAAGCACTTTCAAGAGAGTAGAGTCAGATTCCAAATGCACAAAATGCAGTCAAATTGTTTGTTGCTTTGCTGTTTGAATCTGTACTGATCTGCGTGAAGGTCCTGTAAATCTGCTCTTTCCCACTACATATCCATTCAAAGAATGGGCTGTAAATCTGCAGGGATGCTAATTTTTCGGATAAATCCGGATTTCTGGTTTTTAGTGGCAGTGAAGAAAATTTGGATTTTTCGGCATTTTGGGTGGCGGGGTAAAAAATATGGCATTATCCTGATAAGATTCATGAAAATTGAATATGCGAAGGACAAATTGCACAGAAGCCGGAAGTTAGATTAGTTTGCAAACTTCCTGAATGTGCCCGCACACATAAGCGCATAGCTGAATTTTGTGCCTGTTGTGCTAGTAATGAAGTCAGCGAGAATAATGCTATACTATAATACTTTGGAAAGTAGGCTCAGTCATCATTTAAGGACAAAAATCAGTGATAGAAAATGAACAGTCCTACTCTTAATCCATCATTTTCTATATATTATAGATTGTGGGATACGCAAAAGAGAGCGATGCGGAAATGGATGAATCGAAGTATGTCAATTGGAAATCAGATCCGCAATTTTCAGGATATTTTGGGGTCTGGCATTGGCATCCCTGAATCTGAGATGTAATCTTGGATGTTGCACTATGGTCTCATTATATTATTTCAACAGGCCAGATGTCCAAAGAATCAATAGGCCCAAACATCCCCACCCCATCTTCTATAGCGACAACAGCAGAAGAAGATAAGGTGGTCGCAGACATGGAAATTGTCCCTGAGAGCGCCATGGTTGGTGGAATCATGGCAGCAACTTTGACCCCAGGGGCCACACCTGGTGCTGCACCTGGAGCTGGGAAGAAGGAAAAGAAGAAGAAAGAGAAGAAATTTATACGGTTAGCAGCAGGCACAACATGGGAGGATCCAACACTGTCTGATTGGCAACAAGGTAAGCTTGGAAAGTGTATTGTTACAACATATGAGCATAACATGCTGAAATTTCAATGGTAAGCTGGCAGTCATATGCTTGAATACTATCTTGCATTCTGACAAAATATAGTGTAATAAAAACATAAGATGTTGAATTTTCAATGGTAAATTGGCAAATCATGTGCTTGAATACTGACACGGCATTCTTAGAAAATGTAGTATAATAAAGAAATTGCAGCAAAGGCCTCTGAAACTGAGAACCTCTCTACCAGCTGTTATTGTTAGAGAGGCAAGGAATCATCAGACAGAAGAAGAGCATACTGACTGTGTGACATTAATGGGGACAACGGCATCCTTGCTATCCCCATTAATGTTATACAGTCAGTATGCTCAGTAGAGGAGAAGAGTGCCATATCCCCCAAAAGCTTACTTCAATGTGAACCCCCTAAAGGGCATAAAATGATGTTAGTTCATCCACAACAATGCCAGCTAGTCTTGGGTAATGTAGGTCAAAATATGAGAAACAAATGCCTTTTTTAAAATTAAAATCCAGCTTAACAAAATACGAGCAAGCATCAAGCATAAATTCAGGATTTGAATGAGGACACCAAGCTGATGCTTTTCCTTGCTGATACTAACTCAGTTATAAATGGAAAAAAAATAAGACTTCTTATTGACTCCGTAGGAAATTGGTGTACAGTGCCACACAATGTTATACATCTCATCCATAATACAAGACATAGAGCAGTACACATCATTTGTATAAATACAAAATATTACAAATGAAACACATAAAAAGTAATTGCTGGTAGTATGCAGTGCAGCACTCCAATTAGACTAGTTCACAAAACTTGTCTCCAGTGGTACCACTTATCAGCTCAAATTTTTAATAGATTTGATATATGATAATATGATGTCCTGCAACTCATATTAAATTTAGAAACAGGTTATGGGACTAACATCACACAGTCGATATGATGAGAGCAAACCATTGCCTGAAGCTTAGCACTGATTTACCTACTGAGAACTGTACCTGTACATGCTAATAGCATGTGAAGAATATGACCCTATCTAATAATGCAAAAATTTGCACAATTTTCCAAAGGCTTCACCACTGGGACCCCCCCCCCCCCCCCCCCNTTTTCTCCCCCAAGGATGCTGTCCTTCACCCCCACCCAGTTTTCAGTAAATTCAGCTTTTGAAAGTGAAGCACTTTTGTGTCAACTGAAACATAATGTCCGGAAAGTATAGATAACATTATGCACTGAGAATATTTGTAGATCTTTTGTGAACTGGGTGAGGGCTTGACCCTAACTCAAAATTTTTTTACATCAGTTTTGTAAAGAACATCATTTACACAGAGTCTTTTCAGTTGCAATTTCTATCATGTCTCTTATTTGTTTAATTGAAATTTACTGTGAATGTAAACTCGAACAAAGTTTTGTGGTTTCGTATCCAGCTGCTTTGCACACAATTTTTTTTTTTTTCAGATGACTTTCGTATGTTTTGTGGTGACCTTGGAAATGAGGTCACAGATGAGACCCTGGTGCGGGCATTCAACAAGTATCCTAGTTTCCTTAAGGCCAAGGTCATCCGAGATAGAAGGACTAACAAAACCAAAGGCTATGGGTTTGTTAGTTTTAAGGACCCTGTAGACTTCACCCGAGCCATGAGGGAAATGAATGGTGAGTCACATTCATTATTTTTTTTGTTCTCACTCTTCTCTTTCTCTACAAGGATGGAAGGCTATCTGAAATTTTCAGAATTCTGATTTATATCTGATAATTTATCTGCTGATATATTGCCCAGATTTCCACTATCTGAAGTTCTTAATTGAAGTGTGATGGAAATCACAATGGACTGCAAACTTCCATTTACCATACTTCTTCTTTACATACATTTTTTCCTCTAATACAGTGTAAAGCAAGCATGGTTTTGCATATTTCATATCTGTGAGGTACTGGTTTGAGAGAGCGATTGTAGTGATGATGGATATGTGAATGAGGCATGGTACATTCAGTCCTACTCTCTGCATCTTGCCCTCAGTTGGCAAAATCTTTAAAAAATATCGTTTAATCATCAGATTTCTTCACTGTCTCTCTGCATAGTTTCTTCTTTCGGTTTTCCAGTTGATATTTACAGTTTTAATTTATAACTTAATCACATTCAGCTGATATTTACATTGTCATCATGTAACTTAGTCAGCTCAACGCAAAACTGCAGGAAATTTAATTCTATTAGAACATGTAACGGGTTCCTAATTAAACTGGCTGGCCATTTTGCACAGCTTATTCTTTTGAGTTCTGTCATTGGCCATATATTTTTTAAGGAGTATATTGAATTGGTCCATTGAAAATATGGCCCAATTTGCTTATTCAAAAGAATAATGGTAATTATGCAGAGTTGTGTTTTCAAATCTTTTTGGGCATGGGAGATGTCAATGGCTAAGTTTAAAAAGGGTGGAGATAGTTGCTTGCAAACTGATGCAACACATCATTTTGACAGTAAGAAAAGATGAAATGATCTACACAAGGGAAAAGGTTGCAGCTTTTACTGCTGTCAGTTTCACAATTTTTTTTATAATTATTATTCACCACTGGCACACTTACAGAAGCAGTGATTGATATTATAAGTATTGGTGGGTCAACCACATATCCATTTTATTGTTTTGCACTGGATGAGAACTGAAAATTAGTTATCATGTGCCTGGCCTGTGAAACCAATCAACCTGTCTACAGTCCCCTCCCTTCTTCCCCTCCCCCCTCCCCTCCAACCACAATCCCGCACTTTTCCTCCCAAAAGAAAAAAAAATGAAGAAAAGAACAGAAACAAACAGGAAGTGTACACAGAGAATCAATTTCCCCTCACTCACTTGCTGACTTATCTCACCATCTCACAACTGCACTAACTGCTAAGAAAATTGTTTGGAGAGGCCCTATGATTGCTAGTAAGTGGCCAGAAAACAATGGAGGGACCCATCATGAGATATCCATTCATTTAGTATTCATCCAGCAACTACAGAGGCATGAATCTTAGAACTAGTATGAACCATTGTTTCAGAATTTCAGGACGCTAACCCCTGTATTTTTTTTGTCCTTAAAATTGGAGAAAGTACTCAAAAGCCATATGTCCAATGCCATATGTTAAATACAGAAATGTGATTTTCCTGAAGCATCTCTGACTATGTCATGGAAACATTTCTGCCAACTCTCCCGGAATTTATAGGATTGTCCTGTATCTTGGATGCCGTAAGAGGAATCCAAGCATATGAATAATTTTTATAAAAGTCCCCAGATTTATTTCATTTTTCAGCATGTTTGACAGATCTAGCCTATCTTGATGTCATGCACTGACCATGAAGTATCCTGCTTCTCTGTCTGCTTGTTGGTCTGTCTCTTTGCTTATTAGTATCTGTCTGTCTGTCTCTTCATCCACCTGTTTTGTCTGTCTTTTGATGTGTCTTTTCCATCTGTCTCTTTGTGTCTGTTACCATCATGTCTGTCTGTTCGTTTGAGTCTATCTTTCCATCATGTCTATCTGTCTGTCTGTTTATTTATCTGTATGAGTCTGTCTGTCTGTCTGTCTGTCTGTCTGTTCTTGTCTTGTCTCCAGTCATATCTGTCCGTCCCATGTGTCTGTCTCTCTGTCAACCTGTATGACTGACTGTTTTTGTCTCTTGATGTCATATTTACGCCCCTCCGGATGTTATCAAGAAATGAGAATTGCTTCTCACTGATTTACCATTCACTTCTGTTGTAAACACTTTAATCTTTCACCGATAAAGCTCCTGCTCTTTCCTCCCCCCCGTTTGATTCCTCACAGTCACGGGTTGACACCATCCACTTACTTTTAATTAGGCATATGGTAGTATAGTTCTCTCCAGGAGCTACAGACATCGATAGATCTTCATACAGCTTCGTTATAGCGGTTAATTGGACTAATAATCCAAGCCATCATTTGCAAACTTTTCCCAATTTATTTGTCATGCCCGTGGCAGTTTCGTTGGCTGCCTTGGAGCGAGGGTGGGGAGGGAGAGGGTGAGTGGGAAAGGTGGGGATGCCACTCTTTAGAAACTTCTCTGAATCAGAGAATATTGGTGTCTTTCAGAGATTGCTATGTGACACACGTCTGAGGAAATTTTGCACAGAAAAATCTAAATTAAAAAAACTACTATCTTTTTGTTTTGCATCTTGTCACTAATGATAACATATTTCTGATTAGACGGTATGTGAAACTTAGAAAGTTCAGAGAATTTTATGAAAAATTATAGTTCGTCCAACAATATATGGTTTCCGGTTTGTTTTCTTTTTGAATATCACCACTTTGCTTTGATCAGTCTTAGTCAAATTTTGCATGGCCTACTTTTTCAGTTTTCCGTAATTAGAAACTTATTTTGAAATCGATAGAGTTTGAGATAAAAAAAAACGTTTTCTTCATAAAGTTAAAGCTATATATAAAAAAAAAAAACCTCGTCAGCAGCGAAATGGTGAACATTCGCTTATTTACAGCTTTATAGACTGTGACGTGCGGACACAAAGCTTTCGTGGACGCAAACACGCTTGTTGTGGATAAATGCAATGCATATTTTGAAGTCAGGTATTGTACTGCATAGGTTTTAACAGAAGTCTGACCAACCGGAAGACGAAAACGGATCGTGATCATAATTTAGGAGGACAGTGGATTTCTGATGCCATCTGTTCCATGGATATGATGTCGCAAAAGCGGACGTTCTAACCATCGATGATCTTGTTTCTTGATCATGATGACGTTTCATTTTTATGTTGGTTTCCTATAGAAGCCACTGGAAATTGGCATGCCAAAGTTGTTGGATCAGCTGCTGTTTTGCAGAGAATGTATAGCAAACTGGAGGAAGGGTGGGACATATTGGACATTACAAGACGCAAGTTCCGCCAGAATTAAATTGCGACTTTGTACCGGCCAAAGTATCATTGATCTCCATATTCACGGTAAAAGCATGGGTTTTATGGACGTCCGTGACAAGGTCTTCACATCATGTTATGTTGGCCTCTAGTACATTCATGAAATGAACGCTGAAATATTCGTCGTCTAGTTTGTTCCTTGTCCACTGCCCCCTCTCAAAATTCAATGGTCATCATGGACAATGATTCTTACCACTTCAAGAAACACTTTGACTTCAAGGTCCCGACATCATCCAGCACAAATGCTGATGAGAAAAAAAAATGGTCCTAGGAATATTCCATATTTTGTCTGATCGATTTAGGAAAGCTGAATTGCATTCTTTAGTGAGTAGATTCTGAATAATTACTGCCATTCATGTTCTATGAAACTGACTGCGTCATTGGAGGGGACAGCAACGAGGATTAAAAGCCTGTCCCCGTAGCAGTCTGGTCTTAATCTTTATAGAATTTATCTGGACCCAGTTGAGGAGTGTTGTTGCCCTTTCCAGCATAGATTTAAACTTTTAACAAATACTGCAGTTCACATCGCCGGATGACCGGATAATGCCGCCAGCCATGTCAGAAAGAATGGAGAGGATCAGCGTGTTTGCGTAACAACTTGCAGCAGTGTATGACCATCTTGGAATTTTGTGATTTTAAGTCGGAGGTTTTTGTTTTCACAAGACTTTTCAAAAAGCAACTATGGTGGACTGAAATTTCAAGTATTATAGTGCACAATAGCATGAGCGTTGTAAATGAATTAAACGTTACTGAGTAGCATAAAAAAAATAAAGGGATAAAGAGTTCTTTCTTACGTGCAGTATTTCACCTAGCTTGAAACTTGCACTGCCTTTATCCACATCAAGAATGTTTGTGTCAGCGAAAGCTTCATGTAAGTACGTCATATTCTGTGAAGCTGTAAGCAATCTCATTTTCACCATTTCGTTTCGGATGAATTTTGTATATAACTTTCGTAAGAAAACTTTTTTTTATTTCAAACTCTTATCAAGTCAAATAATAGTTTCTAGTTATGGCAACTTTAAAGAGGAAGCTGTGCAAAATTTGACCAAGGCTGATCAAAGCAAACCGGTAATATTAAAAAAAAAAAACCCGAAAATCGTGTATTGTTGGACGGACTATAATGGCATGCCTGCAAAGCGTAGCGTTACATAGGCTAATTCACCGTATTTCTCAGAACTTTCTCATGAACTTACATGGACAGTGTTAGTCCAGTGATTCCCAGATACTGCGACTTCCTTTTCGACTCATCTACGTCATACTTGTAGCAAGTGGGCGAATTATCAAAGATTTGTTTGTAATTGAGATATTCTGCTAATACCAAGGATGTAATAAGATCCTTGCAGTCCGCGTTAAGTGACATTTCATGCGCTTGTTAGAGCCAGTTTTATATAGAGAAAGAATGATAGAGAGAGAGGGGGGGGGGGGGGGANGGGGGGGGGAGAAAAAAATGTGACAGAGCAAAAAATAAACCTTTATATAACAGCGTTATCAACTGTCGAGACAACACAGAAAACTAAAGTAGACTATTATTCTTACAGATTTCTCATGGCAGTCGTGCTTACGATGAATGCTGTTCTCTCGTTTCTTCCCTCTTCTCAACAGTGGTATTTTTCTGAGAACGAGTTGCCTTGTAAGCGAATAGGGCAATGTGGATTCTGGAATTGTTATGTTACCTCCACGTAAAAGTGTCATGCCTGTTTTTGCGATGTTTACGCAGAGGCGTTCCTGGGTTACTCAGCTAGAAAATCAGACTTGGATTTTTCCATTTCGTCACATTCATGATATATTTCATTTCTAGATTAGATTGCAAAAAAATAAAAAGGTAAATAATCATTTGTTTATCTGGCACCCATGTACTTTATGACTAGTCTTTTTTGCCCTTGTACACGCCCGCGATTATGTGTGTGTGGGTGTGGGTGTGGGTGTGGGTGTGGGTGTGNGAAGAGAGAAGTGCAATATTTGTGTATGTGTTTTGGAGATGGTAGGTGGAGACAGAGACGAGTAGCTAACTGAGAAACAACTTCACTGGCGACGCACTTACACCTATCACTCTAGTGATTTTACACTAGCTGTAGTGAAATTGAAACTGAGGTGGTTTTTTTTTTCCCCAGGATCTTGTAAAGGAATTTGAAAGACTGAAAACTCTAGTGAAATGTTGGGAGCACACAAAAATGTTTTATTTGTTAGTGAATTTTGGCACTGAGGCCCACTGTTAAGGCAAATGATAATATTCAACGCTGAATTTATAAAAAAAGAAAGGAAAAAGTAACCTTCAGCTTTAAAAAGCTTACTACATAAAAGCCTGTACTCAATTTTCTCAACCACTACCAAATGCACAGACAGTTGATCTTTTACTCGCTTTCTAAGTCTTCATCCAGAGTGCGGTTTTGTTTTTTGTTTTTTAAATATTAAATGAAAGTTACATACATGTAGATGCAGACTGAGCTCTTGTGGTTACTGTGCATAGCGACTGAGTGTCCGCGTTAGAAGCTTTCGTCCTTCTTTGTTGTTGTTTATTCATTTCATACTTCTATCAATGTAACTGCCTCTCTAATGATTTGTAATATGCATCTAAATAACAGTTGCAAAGTATTATATTCAGTTTCTGGGCGTAAGGAAGGGTGGTTTGTGAAAGCTGGTGAAATTTGGCCTTAGAATCTAGTGACATGGAACAAAATCAGAGTAGTAGCGATGCCGTTTCTTATTCTCTGGGAATCCTCCATGCACTTTAGCAATATTTTGTAATGCGGTGCCGATTTATAAACATGAAGAATTGGGGCGGAGGTTTAACAAAAACATGCCCATGAGATATGAACCTGATTATCTATTTCTAAATGCGTATGTTGAATTTCATCCTGGATTTTTTCATATCTACCATTTTGCCGAACTCTTAGAATTTTCTATTGAAGTGTTCTCTTTATGCCCCCTAAATCAATTAGTATCCCTATCTTTGGCATGTCTGAGCGTTCGTTCATGACATAATAATGTACGTTCTTTGTTTTTCTGCTTGCCCTAAATTGGCTGTTCACGGTTCACAGCATAGCTCAAGTTTCTGTCCGGTTTTCAGAAAATGTGGTACACAGTTGTAGACACCGTTGGAAGAGGCATTAAAACGCCAGAGAAGAAAGGAGTGTTTGGGGTCATTAGGGAAATAACAACAACACTCAAAAACAAATTGTACGCTCTCCGGGATAAACATCTGCCTACATGTGAATCCTGCCAAAAAATTAGCTGCTTTCTCATTAAGCCAGATTATGAGACCGTGAAAAGGCCAACCTGGTAACCGGACACCATTGTTATCGGACAGTTCGGACCAAATGGTCTTGCGAATGAACTTTTCCCCCCTTTTTTTTTTTACCTATTCGCGAACCGCTGAAGCTTTTGTACATTAATATAGCCATGGACAACTATCTTTATCGTATAATTCCATATATCAGAATTCAATTCCATAATATGTTTAATAGTTTTCAGTCCAATGACGACAAAGCGATTTGATTTTCTTGTAGATTTATTGTAAAGATAAAGATGACCAGCGCTTGGTTTCTCATGGAACTTAGGTCAGTACTACTTACGGCCTTCTGTAGAAAATCTTCTTTTCTCGGCGGCCCCTAACATACAAATCAGGGGTCAGTGGCCCATCTCATCTTGCAGTGTTTTCTTTTAATCTGCTTTATATTTGAACCC